>PVJA010010285.1:0-36118 GCA_004027025.1 Myocastor coypus
AAAAAAAAAAAAAAAAGCCAACCAACCAAATAAATAAGCAGGCATAAGCAAAGTTACCTGAAGCTCAGACTAACACAGCCAATCTGAATTCCAAACCAGTGTTCTTTATTACTATACAGCACTACGCAACAGAACTGAAACCCTTATACATGTACATATTTGTAGTATGCCTAAAAATGAATAAAACTCAACGTAAGAAATAAAAACTGGAGAAGAAAATTACATTTAACTTATTTTGCAGAGGTGTTATTAAAAATATTTTTCTATATATATAAGAAGTAACTGAGAGCTCTTTTGTGTTTTTTTCCCCAAAAGTTGTGACCACCTATACAAATCTAGATCGCACTGCTCATCAAGAACAAGGAACATTTTCTGTTTTGATATTCCTAACAAATTGTCCTATAAGCTTCAAAGTGTAATTGAGCCATTGAATCGCCATCATTTGGATGGGCGTCTTACTTATTACCGTCTTCAAAACAGATTAAAAACCTCACTTTTAACAGCTCTGCAGAATATACTCCTTCCCTAGAAGACTTTTAGCAAGATACTCCTCTTACAATCATATAAAGAAAATACACCAGATAATCAGTCGAGGCCTGGTGTCTCATACAGTTTGTACTCTCATGTTATTACAAAGGAGAGTAAAGATATTAAAGGCTGCCAGAGCAGCTCCAAGAAGCTAATTTGCAGGGCAGTGTTAAAACAATAAAAGAGGGAGAAATGAACCAATAGATGCATAGATATATAGACTGATGACAGTGATAATCTATACAGTTATGTGCATATATCTACGTACACATATAGAGGAGTCTATGTCTATGTCTATTTCATACATAAATCATGAAATGAAAAGAATCAAAAAAGCAATGTAATCTAGCCCTGATAGTATACCTGAAAATGTGACTTGATCTGAAGCAGTCTTACATGTTTCTATGTTCTTCTGTGTTTCCATATGCAAAGAAAGGTCGGCTACATGGTGTGAATGAATGTGAGGACACATAACCTTTTAGGTGTGTGTGCAAGAAAGAAAACAGCTTGAAGCATAGTATCTTCATTGTAGTAGAGTAGAAAGCTCTAGATGCCTATTTTTTTCAGAATTAGACATAAGTCAGACACCTGACAGCCCTTCCTCAGTGTCAAACCATCACTGTGAGACTTCAGGCTCCACGCCTGCGACCAGGACAAAAAAGAGCCTCCTCCGTTGAGCAACGTTTGGGCACTTTGCACTTTCAACTCCTGCTTGGCTGAGTTGCTCCACAATGCTATCAGTGTTCATTTTGATCTTATCTATTTAGCTTCACTTGTAAGACATCATAATAGACCTGCTAGCCAGAAGAACTGTTTGGCAAGGACACTGGTATAGACACAGCCTCCAGATGTCTTGCTGTTATGACTGCACCTTTCTGGTCCATGGGGCACGAGGATGAGAAGAAGCCAGCATCACATCCCTGCATGAAACCTCCGACTAGGCTGGCACTCTGAGCTGCTTGGTAGAAGAGGATCAATAAAATTCTGGAAAAATTTCCACTATGAATTAAGTAGATAGATAGATAGATAGATAGATAGATAGATAGATAATCTGTATACAGAATTTTGTATATGTCTAGATACATGTAAGTAAACATATGTATACAAGGCAGTCTATGTCCACTTGTGTATATATATATATATTGTATATATATATAATATAATATAATATAATATAATATAATATAATATAATATATATATATATATGTATGTACGGTATGAAATGAAATGAAAAGAAAAACGTTATTGAAATCGAGCACTGACAGTGTATCTAAAAGTGTACCTTGACTTACTGGAATCATCTTACATATTTTACACGCTAACTGGTTTACCACTCTGGTTTTCATTCTCATATATGATAATTGTATCTCTAAGTCTTATAAATAAATGAACGTGATGCTGGGAAAGTAAAGGGGTGGAGAGAATGGGGGAAAAACAGAAGTAAAGCATGTTGTGGACAAGTACCAATTCCCTGCACTCAGTGAAGCCATTCTGCAATGTGAATGTGGACTAAGGCAAGTGAAAACAATGAATAAAATATAATTTCAGAGGTGCAGAAACAGAACGAATCCATGAAAAATATGCTCCATACCACCCGATTTTAAAGGAAAGCTTAGGGTGTTTCCATCAATCCTAAAAAAAAAAAAAAAAAATATATATATATATATATATATATATATATATACATATATATATTTACTAGGCAACAATGAGATCCCAAGTTAAAGGAAACTGTCCAATACCACTCACTACACAAAATGAATTTTAATCATTCCAGACTTAACCTAAAACCATTCTCAGTTTAGAAAATGTTCTAAAATTCTTGTCATATCCTGAAGTCACAGCACAGCCTAAAGGCAGAAACTCATGAGTGCAGAAGATTACAGAAGAGGACGCTTGACCAAACCTTGCGTTGTTTTCATCATTTTCAGAAGTCATGGTTGTCAAATTTTTAACTTTTGCAATTTCCTATCAATTCTAAAAGTTTATCAGGGAATAACCAAAATGCGTAGCTTAACGGTGTATCCAGAAAGGTACGTCTTATTCAAGAATGTCTCACAATACCTGGACTGACCTTTGCAAATGCTAATCTAAGTGGAAACAGTGGTGGAGACAGTGGACGGTCTTTTTTTTTTTTTTTTTTTTGGTCTTTTTGAGACAGGGTCTCGCTATGCAGTTAAGGCTGGCCTTGAGCTCCCTTTTGTAGCCCAGGCTGGTCTCGAACTTGCATCAATCCTCTTGCCTCAGCGTCCCGAGTGCTGGGATTACAGGCGTGAGCCACTACACCCCGGCTACGCTTCTTAAAATTGAAAAACAAGGTGATACTGATGTCTGAAAAATAAACTAAAGTTAAGAAGTTGCCACCGCAATGGTGATATTTTCCCTGTATCATTTTTTTTGCCGACATCTAATGAAATAGAAATGTAACCTCAGCTTCACACGCTTTCAACAGACACAAATAAAATAAACCATTGTATGTGGGCCACACCTGGGCAGATGTCTCAGTTACAAATATCTCTGGCATTTTATAAATTGAAGATTATCTTTGTAACTGATCAGGGGCCATTTCAAGGCACATACTTAACATGTCCAAAAAAAATTCGGGAAGAGATTTCCATGGAGGCTTCTTCTGAAGTTCTATTTTTTAGTAATATTTTAGAAATTTTCTCAGCTTGCAATTTTGTTGCTGTTAATTTACAAGCTGATTTTTCAAGGGCAGTGAACTTGACAGTAGGAAAACCAAAAAGCAAATGTGCACAAAAATAAATGAGATTTTACTCATAAAGGCACACATTGTGCAAACCTCAGTAGAGTCACAACCTTCTGGCGAATATTACTTCTTAATAATATTACTGGGGAGGATTTCTGCTCATAAATGTTCATTATAGTAATCCTTTGAACTTAAATTTTTAATTAACTTTGAAATCCACAATGTAAACTTAAAATATGTTGCCTCTGGAAATCATGTTCCAGTTAAGGGGCTGGAATAAACCAAAATCGAATAAAAATTCTCTTTAAAGATAATTTATTTAGTGACTCCAAGACCATTTCAATAGATGATCATTAGGTTAGGAAAAAATAATTTGAGCTGTGGTTTTCAAAATGTGGATATTCTGTGCTTTACAATGTACTTACTATGCAATAGACGTGGAGCTGACAAAACGTACTAAATGATTTTGTCACAAAATCCAGTATGCACAAATATTTTCTACATTGTGAAGTTTAACTTTTAAATATTGTGCCACATTGCATATTTCATACAGATAAAATAAAAATTAGACAAAATAGCGTTAAATGTTCTCTATATATGTACACATAAATATGTATATATTTATTTATTAAACATAGATTAAGGAGTGAGGTTCTATGGCTAAAATTCACAGGGGAGGTCAGTCATAGTAAATTTGAGGTTTTGGAAAACTCTACAGTATTTATTATTTAAAAAGAAGGTTCAGCTGGCCAGGTTGCTCAGTGGACTAAAGCACCTGCTTAGGCAGAGTGCAGCTGCTGGGGTTCGATTCTTGGCCTGTCCCCGGAGTGTGCTGAGACAGTGATAGAGCCTGGGCTTGGTGGTGCACACCTGAAATCCCAGCACTTGGGAGACTGGAAACGTGACAATCACTACAGGTCTAGATAGTGAGACCCTATAGACTCTCTGGACACTGCACTCAATATATATATTTATATATAAAAAAGATGATCTACAGTACGCTTTACAAAACTTTCTCTTGAAAAAATTTAACTACTTTTTTAATTAAAAGAAGTATTTTATATATTTATTTGGCACAAGGTCTCACTACACAGCTTGGACTCAGAGTGATCCTCCTGTCTCTGTCTCCCCAGCGCTGGGATTACAGGCACTGGGACTGCTTTTGGTGGCCAGCAGGGTGTCTGGTGTTCCGGGTCAGCACAGCATGCAGTTCCAGTCCTGGAGATCAAACCCGGGTCCTTTTGCTTGCCAGGCAGATACTTAGATCACTGAGCTATCTCTCAGGGCCTTGTACTACTTTTGGTAGCAACCCATGGCATTTCTACTTTGCATTTAATTTCATAAAAGTTTCAACTCAGCAAAGGAAGAAACAGGCATCTAGATTCTAGGCACTGCTACACATCCACACCTCTTCACTGTCAAGGGCATCGTGATTGTGTTGCTAACTCATCAACAGGAGATGCGTCAGTTTTAAAAAAGCGGCCTTAATATCCGTTCTGATTGTGTCTGGTAGCACTAATTACATGGAGTTTTTTTCTCTTGTCAGCAGTTTCAGGAAAATTATTCCTGGATCTAAATTCCAGAAATATCCCAGACATATATGCACATACATTTGGAGCTGTTAGAAATGGAAGAAACGGGTTGAGAGGGAGTGGGAAAGACATAGAGAAAACAGCACGGGCTGGGTGTTACCCTGACTGCAGAAGCTCACCTCTTGAGCTTTGTCCAGAACGAGCTTCTCCTTCCGGAGTCAGTTAGGACCCTGGGCGGGTGCACGCGGGAAGCCGCTGATGCTTACACAGGCCCTAAACACTGCGTTACACCAATTTTAACGAAGGCATTTTTAAGTTGCCATCTAAAAATTATCTTCATTCACGCTGTGGTGAAAAAATACCTAAAATTTGGAAAATGAGGTAAAATCAAGAGTAGCATCTCGGGAAGGCAGGTGCTCATACTCTAAGTTGACCCTCAAATGTTGCAGTGAGCTACCTATGTTCCCGGCTTTTTTGAATTGTTGTATTTTATGATAGGGCAACACGAAGCTGCTAATTTGGCTGGACTGGCCTTCACTTTTCAATTGTCCTGCCTCAGCCTCCCCAGAAACTAGGATTAGTATTTTTTCTTTAAAATAAATCCATCTCTTCCAATTTCCATATTAATAGATAAAATAATTTTGCAGATATTTATTTTGTATTTAGACAAGGATAATGTTTACAATCTTTTAAAATTACTTTTAAAAAA
This sequence comes from Myocastor coypus, assembly GCA_004027025.1. Taxonomy (NCBI): domain Eukaryota; kingdom Metazoa; phylum Chordata; class Mammalia; order Rodentia; family Myocastoridae; genus Myocastor; species Myocastor coypus. The sequence goes on from PVJA010010285.1 coordinate 5,482, forward strand.
ATAATTCCACAGGTTGCCTCTGTGAACACTTAAATTTGGCCACAGAGACTTTCCTAAGATACCCAGGCTTCGGCTGAAAGTAAAGATCAACCAAAGCGTTTCATGTGTATCTTTCTTCTCTTTATTCAATTTTTGATGTTTTAAAGCAGTCTGGCCTCTGCACTGCAGATGCACCGCACTCTTCTCAGGCGCAGAGACAGGGCGTTACTGCCCAGCAGTGACAGTAAGAGCGTCCCCTCCACGCTGCCGTGGGCCCTTCCTCTGCTGGGCGAGAGACTACAGAAGCCGTTTCACTATTCTCCCCTACGGACAGTGTGAACAAGAGCATGGTTCACACACGGAAGATGGGAGAAAAACCTTAGGTGTGAACCCGTGCTCTTTCCTGTCCACTCACTCGGGACCTATGGCTGAGCGTTGGGAACTGAAGCCGAAAGCACTCTTGGTCTCCGTAGTCTTCAAATTTAGAAAAAATCTTCACGTGTCAGTGTAATTTGGAAATGTTAGGGCCCGTGAGATGGCTCAGCGGTCTAAAGCGCCTGCTTAAGCAAGCTTAGGCAACCTCAGGGATAGCAGTTCGATTCCCAGCACCACGTGCTGTGCCAGCCCCACCCCAAGGGCAGGCTGAGCAGGCCGCTAAAAAATAGCTGGAAGTGTTTCCCTGTATCTCCAGTGTATTAATAAATGATATGATCATGTCTTAAATATATGGTTATGGGTTACAGAGAATAATAACTAAATTCTCAAAACATCTCAAATAATGAAGGCATGTTGAACTTCTCAAGTTTCAATTTGGTAATATTTTAAGAATAACAGTAGTACTCACAGAGGCTACAAACTCAGGTTTTTATAGCAAAATACAAAGACTTATGTAATCCAGGTAAATCATTGGATTAATATGGCCATTTTGATATTTCCTTCCTTCCTCGCCTCCATTCCCGCTTTCCTCCTCCCCTCCTTCTTTCCTCCCTCCCTCGTCTCCTTTCTTTCCTTCCTAACATTCTTTCACTAAAATTTAGTTGCCGTGTCTTCATGAAAAAGAATTAATCTGAGCCTTTACACTTACCAACACCCGCTGCTAACATTTAGATAACGTAGTTACCGAAAATTAGGAAAAATAAAAATTCTGGGTCCACCCAAACATTTTTTAGCAAAATAAAATATTCTGCTGTTTATCAAGCTGAATACAGTTTAGAAATAATTGATACTGTTTACATGATGGAAATATTTTTAAGTAAATTCAAGTAAGTACTGACAAATCAGTCACGACCCTATCAGAATGAGAGTAAGGGATTTGTTTTGCTAGAATTTAAATGCTGTGTTAATGTTTCCTATATTAAGAAAGTACAAAATCATTAAGTGGCTATTTTGATGGAGACCCTAATATACATGAGCTTTGCATATTGATGCAATGATTGTACACATTCCACATACTTTAAATACCTACCTCTGAGGTCTTGCTGTTTTGTTAACAGTGTGATTAAAACTATACATGCCATAAAGGCAAAAAAAAAAAATAAAAAATTTAACTCTACTTAGAAAGTTATGAACTCTGTTCTTTATCAAGGGAAAAATTTTCAAGGAAAGAGTGTTTCAAGGTGAAGTGTTTCGTGTTTCACAACAGGAAAATTGCATGAACAATAAAACTTGAGTGTGTACACACTGTAACAGGTGAAGCAGGTAAACATTTTAAGACTTGGTCTCATAATAAACAACTAATGAGCCTGCAAAGCAATAACAGAATGCTTTAGATTTTGTCAAGCGGATGGCCTGACTCACGAAATAACAGAAAAGAGAGCCGGTAAGTCTTTTACCACCCTAACACTACATTAATCCAAATTTAGATATGTTTTAAATCTCTGTTAAAATGACAAATCAATTCTATACTAAATAGTTTCATCTATAATGTTATTAAACATTATTTTTGTTCTGTGTAATAAAATCAGATCATAGATTTGGTTTACAAGACCTAACCCGCTACACCTAAGAGCTTACTTAGGTATGCCCTCAGTTCTTTAAGAACTATGGTCCTTACAATTATGTTATTTCTCTGATGTTTATTTAAAATTTTCACTGTCCTCTGGATTCACAGGCAGCCAAGTTATTGTTTCTCAGGCACTTTGGTTCTCTTTCCATCACCCAAGTCTCCTGTACCAACCTTGTTGCTCTTATTTTTCCAAGATCAGACACAATGCTAAGTGTAAGGTAGAAGGGAAAGATTGTACTCAAGCATCCCAGCACAGCCCAAAACGACACTAGCTGCAAGCATCACTACTAGCAGAAACGGATGAGAACCAGGAACAACAGTCAGAGGCAGGAACTGGGAGAGTTCGAAGATGCTTTGAAAGGAGGAGAGATCCACAGAAGCCAGCGTTTCACTTACCCTCCTGTTTGGTGCCCCGGAGCTTGTCACAGCCTGGAAAGATGCATCATGGTAAGATTGGGATCTGATCTGTGGTGGGCATGCTTTTCTCTTCTAATCTGGTTATGCAAGCATTCATATGAAAATTTAGTACCTGGAAAACCCATTCCCTTAAACTGTCCATGCAAACCATTCAGAGAATCCTCTCCAAATTTTATTCAAATTTGAATCTGAAAAATCATTGGTGCATTCCTAAGACTCTCTTCTGAATATTCAAATTTTCTCTAGAGTTCAGGGTTTAAAGGCAGCAAGGCAATGTAAAAAGCCACCATAATAACAGTGTCTGCTGATTCTGGAGGAGTCCGGAGTGATGCTTGCTGACAAATTAGCAAGTTTTACTTGCAGCCCCATCCATTAACTACCAGGATTGTTGCTGAAATCAACTCTAAATCGTGATAGATTACTGGCCCACAAAGTAACTTACAATACTGTCATCAAACAGAAAATGCTGAAGAGATTTCTCTGCTCTTTTTCTAAAACAGCTTTTAAAATAATTTAGCCTTTGTGAGGCAAAAAAAAATTCAAAAAAAGAACAACAAATGTATCAGGACACCTGCTATGGCAATATGTTTACAAGCAAAATTTCTAGCATTCATAAAACTCATTTTTATTGAAGCCTGTTTATAGGTATCTGTACCTGGACTTACAGAATCATTTCTCCGATTCAGTCGCTGAAACATCAAGTAGCTGAGTGAGAATTTATTTGACCTGCCTGTACGGACGCTAAAACCACATCGAAATGAAAGCCACAGCTTTGAGATTTTATTTTCTGTTCTTCATCAAAACTGTCACATGCTGAGAGATTATTGAATTATTTCATACCACAAAGTTCTTTTAATTCTAATACCCATTTGATTGAATTTTTTTTTTCATGTCTATGAATGAAATCAGGAAAGGAAAACATAAGCCATTTACAATAACATCCCTCTTCCTCTCAAGGAAAACCTGTGATAAGCAAACAATGGGGAGAAGCAATTAGGCATGAATGCAACAAAATTAACTAGTATACAACAGCTATCTTAATATATGTCAGAACAAATTTAGCTGGCTAAGACCAGGGTTCAAACTTGTTTATGGTTATATGTAACATTATCGTGATCGCTATAGTCCCATTCCAAAATTTAGAATTTCTCTAATATGTTATAAAGATTGACTTGGTTACTAATAAATGAATCATGAGATGCTAAATACAAAAATGTTTTAAAAATTATTTTGCAAGCATCTGATACTTTCTACCTAAGCAATGTATCTTTCCCTTTTATCAGAATTTGAGTAGAAGGAAAATCTTCAGTTTAGGTATTTTTGGTGTACTCTAGATTTAGTGATGCTGAATTGGTTCTTTGTACAATGCACAATTTTAAATATCTCCAATAAGAGTAAAAATTTGTTTACTGTATTAGGAAGCCACAAAACAGAATGTGTGTTCCGGCTTCAATAGGCTGAGGATTCCACAAACTGCTGAGAAGACTCCATTCCCAAGAGCTGTCTTAATCCACAGTAGCGCTTTCTCCTAAAGATGGTGGGAGAAGCATAAGAAAAAAAGAGCAGCAAGAACATGTTTTATGGGTTAATAACTAAAAGGGTAACAGCTACTCAAACCCATTAAGTGAGGAGCTCCTGAAAACAACTGTTTTAACTTCCACCAGGGTGGCAGTACAGTGCAGCGGTTAGCTTCAGGTTCTGGGTGAAAATAAAAACAGAAACAGTTGTTGTTTTTCCGCTGTCTTCAGTTTTTTGTTTTTTTTTTTTTTTCCAGAATTCTGATGCAAAACACATGTTCTACAGATTTAAACTCCGGTCATATATCAATCGTACGCTGATCAAAATGAAGATCAAAATGATTTAATTAAGTAAAAATGGCCATGATTTTAAGTTGCAATGATAATGTGCATAAAATTATAAAGATGACAGCAGTTGACCACCCTAACTGGTCATTTGCTTCATTTGAGTGACATAAATTAATAAACAGTAACAACATCTGTGGAAGTCACTCCCTGGGCAAACGCTAGGCCACCACCACTGGCCAACTGTTGTACTGTTTTTGCTCTTTCGTCCATTACTGTTCTCTGTGTTGACCCATTTTCCCCCCTTTGGCAAATCTATTATCTACAGTTCAAAGTTATGAATAAAAAATACTCTCTTCGTTTTTTTTTTTTGCTTAAAGACTAAAGTACAGCTAATCTTGGAACTAAATTTAAAGCCGTCTATTTTTACTGTACTAGATGAAAGAGCACTGTGACTTTATTCAAGAAAAGGATCGATGCCTCCAACGTCCCACGTGCTGTCCTCAGCCCTGTGCTGCCACCACAGCCCGGCCCTTAGGATGGCCACAGTCACCTTGGAATAATGTGGCCTGATAAAGTCTTCTTAGAAGAGGAACTTCATGCTCTTAGATGAGTGGTCGTTCAAGGAAAAAATGAAGCAAGAGCTAAGAGGAGGAAGAAATCAAAAAGTGATCTGCCTCCTCAGAAGGAGGAGCTAAGTGTCTGCATGGCAGAGAGTGCAAGGTGAGTCAAGCTTCAGTGTGTCAAAGATGACTAAAGCCCTGGAACACGCGTTCACCTGAGGAGGCTAACTGAGGTTAGGTCCTCTACACCTATTGTGTGGTTTAACATCTGTGAATACTATCGCTGATGAATTCCATGGCACTGACAACCAGCACTGGGACTACAAGCATGTGCCACCACACACATCCCAGCATGTCGCCCCTAGGCTTCTGGGGCAGGCAAGGCATGTGGTACTGGGGACCGGACCTGGGTCCTTGAGCTTGCCCGACCAGCTTAAGACTGCTGAGCTATCAAATTTAAAATAAAATTAAAACTTCAGTTCTTTTATCATTCTAGCCACAATTTCAAGTGCTCAAGAGCCTAGTGTAGCCAGGTAGATAGCTCAGTGGCATAAGTGCCTGCCTGGCAAGTGGAAGGTCACGAGTTTGATCCCTAGTACTATAAAAGAAAGAGCCAAATGTATTCAACCTATGACTACTATCATTTCTAACACCATGGAAATTGGTACTGAAGAATAAACATTGAAATCAAAAGCATCAAAATTAATAGTGGTTTAAGGTAGTAGAAATTTAAATGATATTTGATTGATTTCAGTAATAGATACTGCTTATGACACAACAAATGTCAAACAAAATTTTCTCCTAGAGTGGTATTATAATATTAGCTTGCAGAACACATACTAAGAAAAAATGTCAAACAGAAAACTTTGTAAAGACTTTATATTGTACATTCAGGGAAGAACACACTATCAGGGTAAATTAAACTAAAATAAGACATGTAGAAGACTCAAATCATTCTGGATCATTTGGTTTATACCGGCAGTGAGATAACAGATCCAATCTGGGATCTGTTTTCTATAAACTCAAGATGCTTGAATTACCAGACAACAATTGCAAACAGTGTCTCTATCTTTCAACATTCTACACCTGCTTTCAACTTTCTGCTATTTCCCAACAGTACACTACTTTAACAATTTGAATGAAGACCAAATTTTGAGAGAGACGGTGACAGAGACAGAAAAGAGAGGACGTTCTCCTTCCTAGTCCTCAACCCTTGAGTATCAAAAGTTTTGTTTTAAATTATTCAATTAAAATTAAATGCCACAAATTCATGACTTATGCAGTAGAAGGCAATAAGCAGTGTGCTAAAGTATTTGTTGTAGTACATTAGGAAAGAAATCCCCAGATTGTCCTTACATTAAATTGTGTGGCAAAGAACCAGACTACTTGTTTCAACTAACAATAAATTAGAGTGTCACATAAGGATTAATTGGAACAGTGACTCTTGAAACATGGCCCAGTAGCCCAATTTTGAATAAAATTGGTCTTCTACCAAAGAAATCATAGTGGAGAGGACTGAAACAGTTTAATTCATAGGCAATGTAGATGGAGGTGAATCTCCATAAAACAAAACTATCTACGCCTCCCTTGAAGTTGATTGATCGTGTGTTTCTCTCAGTGCACCATCCTTGGTGATATTAGAGAAGCCACATAGCTTTCATCAATGTATTGTAGCAGAGATTAGGTTTCACAAGGAATCAACTATTAATCATGAGTTCAAGAATCTGATGAAGAAAGGTTTTATTGTGTGACATAAACCAATTGCAGCCACTTTAAAAAGGAAACTTTGAAAAGGTAACATTCCATATTCCAATGCAGAGCTCTTTTTTTCTTCTGACCTCAGCATTATTATCTTTTCTTTTACTCATCACAGTAATACTTATATTGTAATCTAATCGTACAAGGACCTACACTCTAATGATAGCATTTAGGTAGGTGCATTGTTGTTTATTTTCAGAAATGCCAAATTATGTTTAAGGTACAAAATGGAATAATTTCACAAATGTGAGAGCTTTTTTTAAAAACTGTTAAAACCAGGAAAATGCATATTTAAGAATCATACTCTTTCTCATAACTTAGCAATAATGCATTCAGTTTCCCACCATCTTTCATGGTGAGTATCTATAGAAAAGAAGGAAAAAAAAAAAAAAAGGAAGAAAAATTCAATAGTAGTCTTAACATAAGAAGAGAAGTAGTCATAATTCCACTCCTTTGAGCCGGGTGTGGTGGTGCACGCCTGTAATCCCAGCACTCGGGAGGCTGAGGCAGGAGGATCAGTGTGAGTTTGAGACCAGCCTGGGCTACAAAATTGAGCTCAAGGCCAGCCTAAACTGCATAGTGAGACCCTGTCTCAAAAATCCAAAATAATAATAATAATAATAATAATAATAATAATAATAATAATTCCACTCCTTTACTTAGCTGTTCTTGCACTAATGGACGCTTTATAATAAATCTGAAACTATGTGAGTTAAAGTCCCTTTAACTGGTCAATTATACTTTCACTCAAAAATGGCCAACCTAGGGAAGAGAAAGATCAACCTGAAAAAAAATGTAGTCAGTACACGAGGAGATATTTATCTATCTAAACTCTTAAGACACTGAAACATCAATAAAAGAAGCCATTTCTGTATTTCATGTCAGCAGACATTACATCTTTTGGGATAGAAACTTTCAGATAAAATGTTCCCCACATAAAACAATGAAACGGCCACTGTTATCCATTCTCAAAGTCACAAACCCAGAGCAAGGCGCTCACACTCAGAGCCTTCCTGGCCTTTACCATGACATTAGGATGATTTCCTTTCTAATCATCCCAGATGTGAATGGACAGAAAAGAGCAGAAGAGATCAAGGCAATATTAGGACTCATTGGTAAGTCACAAATGCAGAGATTTAAATTCGCCTGCAGTCATACTTGTTCACCTTCTCTCTGTATTGAGCAGCAACTGATACAGAAAAAAGGTAAATAAACCAGTAGGCACCTTTAAGACCGAGATGCGTTCTCTGGCAAAGTAAAATCTGAGGCTGACAATTAAACCTGGTAAGAGCTTGCAAGCAAGAGCAATTCAAGTGGTAAAAGATGTCATACCAGTCCTCCCTTCTGCAACTATAAATTGCTCTGGTATGCTCTATTTCACAACTGTAGACTGCATATTGGAATAAAATGTGTGTCCTTGTAACAGGAAATTAATTATTATCATAACTACTATGACTATTTAGCATCACCAGAAATGGAAGTGAAGTGAGATCTATCCATAGCACTTGTCCCAAGGCTCTCAGGGAGAGTGTGATTCTAACATAATCTCTAACAACTTTCCCTTTAAAAAGGCAACAAAGGACTCAAACTCCCTCGATCTGTACTACAGTATACTTATGATATACATATATATATATATATATATATATATTTTTTTTTTTTTTTAATTTCATTGACCGTTATCAATCCTACTCACATCTCCAGAGTGGTTCTAGAAATCCTTGAAGGGGAAATGTTAATTTTCAAGATCTAAACTTAAAACTGACACAGTGGATATACAGTGCTAGCACTTCATGTGTGGCTATTGAAACAGGAGTCCACCTACATAGGATGCTATACTACCCAAGTGTGGAAATGACAAATGACATTAAGGATGACATCCTGAGTTATTTAGGTATTCATGACTCATAGAAAACATTTCAAAATAGAATTTCAGGAAAATCAAATAGATTCATATACAGCAGCAGCTAAGTATTCTGAATATGAGGAAAATTCAAGAATGGTTCCCTGGAGACCTCATGAAGAGAACTGGAATTAAGGACAGCATCCTTGGTGTCACCCAATTTAACTCTTCAGGAAAGCAGGCCGTGGGCGAGGGAGGGATAGTGAGGAAAGGAGCCAAAGCTAGTGGAGAGGACACACTGACCGCATGGGCAGCTTGGCCGTTGGTAGACAAGGCGAGAGTGAGCAAGGGCTCCAGAGAACTGAAATCCAGCAAGGAAAGTATTGATAAAGTGAGCCTACACTGGAGGAGGGCGGGGCCTGGATGCACCAAAACGCTCGACTTTTACTATGGCCTTATATAAGCTAATCTGAGTTAAATGTTTAAATATAATGTGATACAGACTAAAATATTATATATATATATACATATATATATATTCATTATTAATATGACCTCTATTTTTTATTAATTACAAATATATGGTGTGAAAATTGGTGTACATGTATGTAGTTTATGCAGTTTTAGTGCATAATAAACTCAATGCCCTTTTTGGCCAGCTTACTGTAAGTCTTCAAGCAGTGAACACCTATGACCACTGCTGTTGAAGAAGAAAGAGCTTGCTCTGCAGAGGGAGGCTGTGCCCCTGTGTGTACCACTCAGGTAGAGAGGACCACTGTGCAACAGGAAATCAGAATCGGTAGAGTCTGTGGTGCACTAATTTTTGTACAAGCAACGTCCACCCCATGGAGCAGAACAGGAAATGAGAGGTTACAGTGGGCGGCTCCTCCAGCACCTGGTTCACGCACATCCACAAAACACATTTTCTCACACGCACAAGATGCCAATTACACCAAGATGAACATGGAACAGCAACTGGCAAGGCAAAGGGAGGTTCTTGATTGAAAAATATTTCAATTACACATTACAATAGCTTCCTGAGACAACATCCCTGATGTGGAAACTCAGAGTCTTCAAGGCGGATGGAACTACAAACAACTAAGAGAACATAGTGCGGTTTGAGAAGCGGCAGTAAGGGAAGAACTCAGAGGTAGCATCTAATAGTCAAACTCATCGAAGAAAGCTTCCCATTGGGCATGAAGTGTTGAGCCGAATTCTGAAGCAGCAACAAGGAATACTGAGGCCACTTGCACACGGGCATGGTGTGCAAATTATTGTGGTATTTCTGGATGCACAAAAAAGAAGGGGCTGGAATTTGAGGGGCAGTACATGAATTTCTCTCACTAAGCTGCTAAAGGTGGGAGCAAATGGCACCAAAGAGATTACATGTGAAGCACGCATGGCCAACCCTGGGAGGCATTTGAATGTCGTGTAGGTAATAAGGCAGGGGAACGTTTCACCCCACAGACTAACAAGACTGTTAAGCAGGTTTCATGAATGCTGGCAGGGTGCAGCTAGGATGAAAGACTCCAAATTCAAAAGCAAGAAAAGACCTTCAGCGACTCTAGTGGGAGACTAGAAAAGAGAACAGGATCCAAACATTAAAGATGGAAGAGAATGTGGATCCAACTGACAGGGCAAGAGGTGTGAGTAAGAATCAAGACGCAAGGATGGGTCCCAGATGGTCTGTACTTGTCTAGGGGATTCCAAGGTTTTATATTCAGTAACAATGGTGACTGCTGGGATAGGAATAAGAAGTTCTAGAGAGCTGAGGGGAAGTTTGTCTAAAGACATAGACTATCATTAAAAAGTGGTTACCATCAGTACTTACAAGAAAAATGTGACTCAGAATCACAGTGCGGTATCACCTCACTCGAGTTTGAATCATGAATATTAGAAAGACTAAAATTAGCTGAAGTAGTCTCCCTAGTTTAAGAACTCAAAAGAAGAATTTTTTTTAAATGTTAATAAATGAACTATGAAACTAAGAGCAGTTGACAGAGCTTTTCACTAAGAGGCTTAGGCATTTTATACAGCCTTCAACTGTCTTCCAGAGTGTGTTAGATTGCATTCCCTTGATAACTACTAATGGCAGGCACTTTCTCACACGCCTCTTGACCATTTGTGTCTTTTTTTTTGTGCAATGGTCTGCCGAAATATTTTGCTTATTTTTAAGCTGTGTTTTCGTCTTACTGAATTGTAGAGTGTGATCTTTTCATGTAACAATAAAAAACTTCATATGTTTAAAAAAAAAAAAAAAAAAAGTTCGCCCAAGTACTAGAGAGGTGGTGGAGAAAAAAGAAGCTAGCCTAATGGGCTCTGAGTACAGCCACCATGGAAAGCAGTATGGCAGCTCTTCAAGCCTTGAAAAACTTAATACCACATAATCCAGCGATCTCACTGCTGGAAATATATCCAAGGGAAGCAAAATCAGTGTGTTAAAGAGATATCTTCCCTCCAACAGTTATGGCAGCAGTATTCACAGTAGCTATGAAATGGAAACATGAATGGAAAAGAAAATGCGATAGGTAGACAACAGAAAATACTACTGAGCTGTAAAGAACCCCAAATTCTCCCATTCACAGCAACATGTATGAAACTCTAAGTCATTATGGAAAGTAAAATTAGCCCGGCCCAAGACTAAACAACAAGCACCTAAGTGCTTCAAGTGCTCATGTATATGCGGAATATGGAAGAGCTGATCTCACAGACATGGAGAGTGTAACTGCTCGCAAGTGTCTTGGGAGGAAGGGGAGCGCTGTGACGGAGAGAGATGTCTCAGGGGCCACAGGTTAGGAGCACGCACTCTATATTTGAAAGAGCTGGAGGACAGAGGACAGAGAGTTGGAAAGCTCTCCAAATAAAGATCTGTGTGAGAAACAGAGATGTTTAGACTGATTCAAATATTGCACAAAACATCATCACGTAAACACACACCAGTTAAAAATAAATTTATATTATGGGAAAGTTGTATTATTTTAGCTCCAAAAAATCTTATAGAAGCCTGCTACTGACTTAAGAATGAAGCCCATCCTATTGTACAATGTGGCCTTCTCTGCTCCCGGCCTGCTAGGTCGCAATGCAATCGTGATGAGCGGTCAAGTTTGCCCCCACTGGAACGCTACCAGCTATGCTAAAGGAAACAAAATACAACTGGTGAAGCTAATGGCAAAAAACAATGTAACGTGTTAAAATTAAATCCTTTAAGCACTCCAACTTTCAAGAAAGTAATGCTCGGATAATACAAATTCGTAAGTTCTACGATAATCTATGGACCTTTTGTATTTTCATTTCAGTATCAAAAAGTAGATGTATTTCTTGCCCATTCAAAAATAATTTTCATTTTAAATTCTTTATGAAATTGTACTATTAGTTTAAGCTATTAGAATGAATATCAAAATCTGGATGCTCTAACAGAAATCATGAGTTTAGTCATAGTTACGTAACACATATAAATTATATTTAAAAATTAAAAATATAGTAGGGACTTCTCCAGCCATGTTCCATAAAATGAACATTTTAGGTTTTAGAAGATGAGAAAGGTTTTTAAATGCCGGAAGTAAAAATGTGATTCATACATATCAGTGTCAAGAGCTGGTATAATTGTTTAGAAAGCAGTCACCCTTAGGGGATCAATTCTCCTAAAAGTAATATTATTATTTTTTAAAATTGTAGAATATCATAACCTAAGAAATAGTTCAAGCTCCAAAGGCTGCCATTTCATTGTCAGAGTGACAAATAAAGGCACCGTCTACCACTGTGCCAGTCTCCTCATAGGCGCCCCCATGCCACGCGATGTACTAAGCTTGAATTATAAAATGGTACACTCAGAATATTTTTATTCAGTGGGAAGGTAATGGCAAAAACTGGAGCAAAGCACTAAGATGTCTCCTATGAGAGTCACTCCAGTGCCTGGGTGCACAATACATAAAATATCTATTTTATTGAATGAAATTCATTCAGTCCTAAGTTTATGATAAATAAACTTTATGAGAAGTTTTAAAAATTTTTCTCCTAGGTGATCATAAAACAGCATTCCATGGAATCATACAATATCATGTACATGGAAACAATTTGTTGCTTCCGCCCATGTTGGGTGCGCATATTTTATTTTCTTACTGTAATTACCATAAAAGAATAAATCCACCTGGCTAACTTGCCATCGGTTCCATAAAGCCCCACTGCGCGCAGCCCTCGTTAGATCCTTCCTTCTACAGTAATGTTGGTGACATCAGCCAATGTTTCTTACACTCACCGGAGTTCCTCACCGCCCTTCCCACTGGTGGCAAGTGGCTGCCTTTGTAATGTTTATACCTTTTAAAAATCCATAACACACATATCTGAAGCTCAGAATTCTGCTTTCAGAGGGTGCTTCCTTTGCATTCGAGGAGGGCTATAACTTGCCTTCCTCAAAAAGTCCATTCACTCTGAAACAGCAAAAATGGCCACAGCGCGTAGCAGATCATAGGCTGCTCTGTGCGACATCAGGCCTGACACATGCTGGATCCTTGCCTAGTAGATATAGAAAGGTTGTGTGTGTTCTATAAGACGGCTCCTGGTCTGCTAAATAATCCAGAAGTGATTTAACATGAAATTAAGATTACATATGGATGCTCTACGCAGAAGTGTTTCACATGTAATTTAGTTTTACGATCTATGAAACTTACCTAAGAAATGTCTTTGCAAAAAGTTCATAGTTATGATTCACTCTATTTATTGCATTAAATAAAGTGTTTCTCAGAATTATACATGCAAATATTTGAGAATGAGTATTAAATCTGGTGGAAACACATGGTCAAAATTCCAAAATCAGCTCTTTCCCAAAGAGGGCTACACAGAAATCTCATTAGCTAGTGCAAAAACTTTATAAAGTAACGATGCTCGGTCGTATGTAGAAAGCCACTGAAGAATAAAAACTTCTGTTGTGAAATCCTTAACTGAGTCTACAGTCTACAACTTTGCAAAATATATCTAAGTTTCCTGTTTATTTATTATTAAAACGTATCGTCTGATGAGTTGGGGGGGGGGTTCAAATTAGTATCTCATTACGTACTCACTGTCCTAAGACTCCAAAACAACTTTTAACCTTAAAACAGAATCCATAGACAGACAACATTAACATACGGCTCCAAAAATCAACTCATTGAAAATTGTGTTTATTTATTATTATTTATTTAAAACAAATGAGCCAGTCTTTGTTGAAATCTGAATGGGCGCTCAGCTGGACCCTGAGTCATTTTGAAGCTGGACACTCATCCTTGCTTCTCTAATTTGCTGCTGGTTTAAACTTAGTTACATTGTATAAAGCTAACACTTATCTTCTAGTGTTCTACTAATTGCTTGGTGCTACGCTGACTACCGCAAGTGAACCACAAGATCCATCACTGTAAGCTGCGGGGAGCGCTCCAGCGGTGGCGAGGTTAAAAACTCCCCATGGGCGGGAAGGGAGACTTCTTCACTGAACCCAGTGGTACAAATGATTTCCAGGTGGTGATAATTATCACTTGCGGTGTTTGATATTCCGGACTTTGCATCTAAATTTATACTTGACAAGTTAAACTTTTCATCGTGTGCATTTTCCCGTAATCTCTCAAAGGCCAAAGACAAGGATAGACGGATTAGTGATGGGTGAAACCAATTCCACCCAAAATGGCAACACTTAATTACAAGGCTTGTTGTTTATAATTAACTGTGTAAATCACTAACTTGAAAGTTTCTTTTCAAAGTATTTAAAAGCAACCCTTTTCCCAGGGGGATTTAATGCTGCATATTATTACATAGTTAAGTATTATTTTGTTCGCTCGAGGAACGAGATGTGCAAATGACACATTTTACAGAGTGCCTTGCCAACCAATGTGGACAAGGTTCCTCAACTGCGTAACTAGTGACATTCTGTAATTGTTAGTATTTTAGGACATCTTTTGCCTAATAATATGAAATCCATAAAAGGACAATGCAGATGCTTAAGTGACTATAAGAAAGTAATTTCTGAGAGTAGACAGTATAAAATACAATTTCAGAAAATAAAAAATAAAACTTCCAAATGTATCTTCTGAGATATGTTTATTTTTCTAGGAGCACTTACTGAGAACATACTAGGTGTTCTAGATATTAATGCCTTCTAAGATGCTAATTTAATATTTGCTATTTGTAATATTAAAAATAATGAAGCAAGAAGGATAATCCCTTTTTCACAGATGATTCACGTAAGGTGCAGAAAATATAAACAACCTGATGGTGACCTTTTAGCGACATACATTAGATTCACAGTTTGAACTGTTATTCTAAACCTGAACCTTTGCATCTTTGAAAAATCTTGCCAAGCAACATCATAAAAATATACATTCTTTACTTCCTGTACAGGTCTGCATTGACAGAGACCACAAGGAAAGTGTGGAGGCAAATATAGTAAGTTTGAAACACCTAAAAATAATCACGAGCTAAAAGAGAGCAAAGCTAAATGTATAGCTGTGAACAGGATGCTTCAGTTTACGATCTGCTGCTGCATTAAGCCACGTACACCGAGGACCAGTGCTGCCCAGGACTCTAGAAATACAACGGATAATACACAAAAGCCCAGAGATGTCTGGTGCTACAGGACAGCTGTGTGGTGCAAGGTGCCGACAGGGCCACAAGGAAAGGTCAGCGGCGCAGGATCCAGCTCACTGGGATTTCTAACAAAAAGCAGTTTTGGATTCCAATAGAATCTCGTTAGCATGGATGAGCTACTATTTGCACCCACTTCCAAGTCCTTCTGCACAGTCCCATTGTCTTCCTAAGCCTGGATTTGGCTGGGTAACCCAGGCCACCTCAGGAATACACCACCCAGCACCTGAAAGCCTGCTCTTGGAAATCATGCTTCTGGCCTTCGCCAGACTCTGTGCGAATCCCTCTGCTGCTGAACGGATCAGAGGCCATCGTGTAACGTGAGAGGCCTTCTAATGCTGCACACCACCGCTGGAATGCTGCTCCTCTTTTGTTCCGTTGGCGCTCAGCCCCTTTCTACCTGCTGAATTTAGACTTCACAATCTCTAGCTTGGCTTCTCTCAAACTACAAGTTCCATCACCACCGAAACCCTGACATGTTTTGCACAAAAACAGCATGGCAGGCACCCTAAGCAACACCAAGACGTGAGAACACACAAATGTTAATCAAATCAGAAAACCGCTGAAAAGTGGGATTAGTAAGAAAATGCAGTGAGACGCTGGTAATTATTAAGAGGTGAGTTAAAGAACAACAACGCAGTAACTGACAGTCAGTTCAAAGCACCTCACTGGTGCTAAGTGGTTCTACAAAGTCACAATAAAATTGAAAAAAAAAAAAATCACCAACAAAAGGTTCAGTTAGGATTTTCTAGTCATAAAGAAAAGAACCTTAAAGCGGTGAGAAACATCTGTGCAGTGTTCTCGATTTTCTGCACCACTGCTGGGCTCCCTTGGCCAACTCCCCTGCTAATTCACTGACAGATTAACGGAAGAGCAGGATTATTTAAAAATGCCTTATATAACCTAGTTTCATCAATTGGGTCATGTGTTATGTTACTAATTTGCGTAGCTTAATTATTAATTTTGTTGCACTGGAACTAATCTTTGAATTATATACCAGCTTGTCACTCTTAAATAGACCCTCACACTCACTGGGTCCTCTGATATTTATAAACATTTATGTCTCCTCTGCAATCTTTTACAATGGTGTCGCCAACATTTAGTTCGATATATATAATATTGCTGGCAAAAGCATCTGATTGGAAGTAGTCACTTTTGTAGCTGCTGAAGGACTTTGCATTTTCAGGTCTCATACATGTACAGTGCATCTAACAAGTCCAAATGCTGCAACAAATCTGGAACACTGCCCATCAGCTTTTGATCTTCTTCTGGTGGAAAGCAAGCAAACTAATAACAGCACTAGTGCTGTGTGTGTGTGTGTGTGTGTGTGTGTGTGCACATGCAGAGCCTACTGTCCAAAAGCATGTCATAAGCAGTTTCTGTGCAGAGGGTCTAGATAGCACTAACTAAATGCAGATGGCTCAGCGAGGCTTTTGACACATCATTTGCCTTGATATCTGCCTCTCCTTATCACTGTAGTGTAAAACGTTCCACCCCCACCACTGCGCAGTGGCAAGTGCTTTTGCCACGAACTGTAAAGACCAAGAAGTTATTTCTAGTGCAACCAAGTCTCACTGGAGATTCAGGGCTATAAAGCACCTCCACACTGCCCACTTAAACAACCTTTATGTAAAACATACTTTCAGAATGAGATGAGTCATTCTTTTGGGTCTTAAGATGAAAACTCAACAATTAGAAAAACTAAACGGACTCAGAGGTCAAGTGTCCCACCCGAAAGCACTGGGGCTCCTTGGCTAATCCAAACGCCAGTCTTTAGTAACAGCATTCAATCTCCACCTCCTCATCTGTACCATGCAAGGCTAAAGGAAGGGACCCGGCGTTCTTCTCGATATACCTTATACTTTTGAGGACAACATTCCCTTTTAAGATGTACTCAGCATTTTATCCAACCTCCTCAACTGTAACTGAACACCTATTGGAAGAGACCAACTGTGCCAGAACCCTCGAATCCACATGCAGCGAGATGCCGAATGAGCTGCGCTGTAGCGAACTGCACCGCTGAGCAAAGGCAGAGGGCAGGGAACCCCTGCGGAACCCCACCACAGCCAGCCACGCGACATGTCCTCTGCACACACAGAACGAGTCTCCGGTGCAGCTTCTGCAAGTGGGGACAAGTAGCAGCAGTAGGAGAGAAATGCAAGCCACGGAAGCCCAGGCAGTGCTCCGCTTGCCATTTGTCACGTCACAGCACGATAGGACTCCTGCAATTTACAACTCACAGTGTTGGCAATTTACAGTTCAAATGAGTGCCTTGATTTTTCAAAGAATGGAGCGCGTCCCCATCACCCAGTGTGACACAAAATGCCCGGTCAGATCCACGCTGAATGGACGTTTTATGTGGCGCTTCTCCCTAATCACTATCATTACTTTTACTGTTTACAGATTCAATATTTATTAGGCAAAATGTAATTTGGAATCTTTGCTTGCACCCAAGCCTAATTCATTTGCTGACTTTCCGAAATATTTATATCCTGATTAGACATATTAGCTCTTTAAAGCTGCTATACTAAGATGATTTATTTAATTCCAGGGTTAGTGTTAAAAAAGCTACTAAGAAGAAAAAAAGAAGATTGAAAGGGAAACCACAGAGTCTCTTCCAGGGCTTATTAAAAAAAGAAAGATGAGGAGCGAGAAGGGGAGGAGGACTAATTTAGAGCTAAGAAAACCGGATTTAGGCGCCGGCAGCTCCTGTGTTTGCAACCTGGGTTTAGATTATGACTTCCCACTATAGCCCAGGGCAAGGCTCTTAATTTGCTTGCCTCAATTTCCACATCTGTAAAATGGGATTGATCATACCCACCTCCTAGGCATGTTGTGAGAATTAATTAGTGCTTGTGAAATGCTTTGAAGATGAAACAGGCCATATAAATACAAACTATTATTATTGGGAGAGAACCGTCAACTGCTATAATTACACAATTTTGAGTCCCACAAGATGACCTACTCCAAAATGACGGTGGCTTCGGGAGGGAACACTGCAAGCTCTAGCTTTCTCCTCTCCGTGCATGAGGGCCGGGGGGAGCCATAGCTAGAAGCGCCCTGCGCACCGCACTCCCCTTAGCTTTACTATCAACAGCTTCCTGAAGTCCGCAGACAGGTGGGCAGCAACTCCTGTTCTAAGGGATGTGGGAGCCCAAAGCAGGGACAGGACATTTTCGGCACCGCGGGGTAGAAGGACCGCACTTGGGCTTCAGAGAGCCCACTCCAGCACCGCTGGGTTATGCGCACAGCACTACCGTGGGCTGCGTCTCTTTTGTTTCTTTCAAGATGAGGGACAACACAAGAATTGCTTCAATATGAGCATTCAAAGATTCCTTAAAAGCTTCTAAAGTGTTTAACCATCTGCAATTTTTCATCTGAAAGAACCATTTACTCAACGTAAACTAATAAACCTCTCATTTTAGTTTATGTAAGTGGGAGTCAGAAAAAAAAAATGGTTTCATGAAGGAATTTTTAAATGACACTAACTCTAGGAAACGGAAAAATAATGTCTTTATTTTTCTCTCTATCCAAGATTCACTTTCATTTTTTAGTCTATTTTATTATGTTTTTAGGGAGCAGGCAGCAGGGATCAAACTCAGGACCTTGCACTTGTCAGGCAGGTGATTATGCCACTGAGTTATCTACCCAGCCCCCAGGGTTCAGTTCGGTTTAGACATTCATTTAAGTCACCCTTGAGGTGGAGGGAAAGGAGAAATAAATAAATAAATAAATAAATAAACAAACCACCCTTGCTCTCTTATAAGAACCATGAAAATGAACTAAAATCAAAGTAATACTTTAAGACAACAAGATTGTAGCTTCATAGAGCCTCGACTTGAAGATTTTTATCAATTTTATGTTTACTTATAAAATTCTTAGGATTGTCTCGCTTTGATCAAAACAACCAAAGAACTGATTCTCTGATATTGCTCTAATGTATTTTAGGCGCTCACTTCTGCTTACCATAGTACAGACAGCACCCTTAACACTAAAGCATAAATCATAGATGTCCTAAGCAGTAGGACACGCAGATTTGTTAGTTAAGATTCATGAAGACAGAATGAACAGAAATAAACTTAAATGTGAAACAAAATGCTCATAACACATTAAGGAATCTAGAGAAAATTTGTGAACAGCCAAGGCATGACTCCGCATCTGTGCAGGCCACTTAGGTGGACAACGGGAAGGGACGAAGATCCAGAGGACCACAAGGGAACTCAAGTGCCGGCTTCTCACCAACTTGCTGTCCTTGACTCGCGGTCACGTAACTTGAGTTCTTCAGGCCTACTTGTATTCATCAGCAAAATGGCAATCGCAGTGTCCATCTCCTACATGTACTGCTTATGAACTGATACATAAAATCATGCCACCTGACTCCTTGAGCATCTGCCTGTTGGGATATCAGTGGAACACGTGATGTCACAGTGTAGTATTAAATTATTCTACTTACACCTGAAAAGATGGAGTAATTATTTGGCACTGATTAGCTCCATAAAGTTAATGAACATTCAGCGACCTAAAGAAACTAATTTCATGTATACTATTTCATCCTGATATATAGTTCTCTCTGTCCACAGGAATTCAAGAAAAAACATTTTTTTACCTGACACAGAGGCACGGAGGTCTACCAACACTTTATTCTTTGTATTACTAAAAATGAGCCAATTAATTCATTTAGTCACTTCACCCTCCAGTGTAACAGTTGCAGAATTCTCCGATTTATGCTTGCATAAAATACAACAGATTTACGATTATCCCAGTTCACATTTTACAACTCATTGACCTGAACAGGAGAGCAGGCAGGCGGAGAAGAGAGACAAGGGAGGCGACAGAAAATGAAATATTCTTGTTTCTCTCTTTTCATACATTGCTTGAGGTGCTCACTACTAAATATAGTCCTCTGAAAATAGAGCTAGCAATAGATATCTACGCTGTCTATTTCCTCTGATCAACCAGAAAATTTTATTTATTTGTTTCGTAGCAATTGTATGTAGTTTGTAGCAACAAAATCCAGTAGCAAGCTGGAGTATGATTTGTGGCCCTTCCGTGTCGTCCACCGAATAGATGTCTGCACTTGACATGAAAGGATTCTCAGGACCAAGAAGCCTCTGCCTTTTCTCCTGGGGACAGAAACTGCTACCAGGGTGACCACCAAAGGGCTGGCATCTAGCCGCATCCCCGCTGCTGTGCAGGGATGGGCCGGGTTCCTGCCGCTGTCACTGTGAGGACGAGCAGAGGACAAGCATGGGCACTGCGGCCCTCCTTCCTCTGTTCAAGAGCGCCTCCGGCTGGTGAGCCAAGAGCTCAGTGGTTACCATTGCGTCCTGATAAACAGGCCTCGTGGAACCCTGCTTAAATAGTTCATCTGGGTTCCTCAGTGTGCGTGCAAGCCTTAGCCATTACTCGTGACTACTATTGGAATCATTTAGAAAGCAGAAAATCATCAAATTAGCACAGAACTTTCAACAGTGTAAATTATTCTCTCTCTGAAATAATTTGAACTTAAAGTCAAAAAAACTACATAGACCTATCTATACAGTGTACTATACCACATATAGTTAAATCATTTCATCTAGTGAAATACACTTTTATATAGAATATATAAAATATGTATTTAAAAAGCCATATATATATATATATATATATATATATATATATATATATTCCCTCCACCCCAGAACCAGGGATTGAACTCGGGCCCTTGCGCTGGCCAGTCAAGCGCTATGCTGCAGTTATTCCGTGACAGCATCCATCCTGGTGAGTAACTGAATTTAACAAGTTCTTCTCCTTACCATGCCACAAAAGCAATCCACATGCCCACTAAGTAAAGTAGGACAGAAAATGTAAAACAAAGTGGCATGGGACTGGGGCGATAGTTCAGCAGCATAAGTGCCTGTCTGGCAAGAGCCAGGTCCTGAGTTTGATCCCCAGTACCTCAGTCTGTGCCAGCCTGGGATTCCTGGCATGGTGGTGCACACCTGGAATCCCAGAGCTGGGGAGGCTGAGACAGGAGGATCACTATGAACCCAGCTGCACACCGAGACCCTGTATCCAAGTGAAAAACAGAAATTTACACATGTGCCATGGATTTCTGAGTTGAACTTTAATATTTCCAATAGATTACATTTTAGAAACACTTTCATTATACCCTCAGTTGTACATCTCGAATATGAGCACACACTGTCCAACTCAGACTAAAGAACTTGCCTGCTTCCTTCTCTGAGTGTATCCAGCAACTTCTCCCTGGATGTAAATCCACTTACTTATTAACACACAGCAGCTCACTCTAGACCCAGGTAGGTCAAAAGAAGGGCAGATGTGTATGAGCACAGACACAAAATGGTTATTAAATAATTCTGAAAAATCGTCGCACTCCTCTGAGCTTGCCCCCCAAAGTCTGGTTCAAATGTTTAAATAATCAAACCTCCATTATAGCTGTCAACTACATTTGAAGCTTATCACTGATTTAGTAATTTCCTAGAAATTAGATTTTTAATCTAGCCTCTAGATTACAGGAAGTTTACTTAAGTTTATAATTATATTAAGAAACATATCAAAAAGTATAATTCATGCAGATAAAAATCATTAAAATGCTGTGTCAAATAGCTAAAACTTAAAGGATGGTTTTATGATCCGTGCTTTCAAACTGAGTTTCTACCATCACTATTTTTTTTTAAATCAAAGGACAAGGAACAATTTTTCAGTCTTTCTGTCTCCATCTCCCTCTTCACCAGCTCTCTTCGTTCTGCCATCCCTGCACGCTCATTCTACTGACTTCTCATGCTGAACTGAAAAAGGGCAGTGGTGCTGCAGCTCTGGTCCAGTGCTGAGGCGTGTGCACATGTTCTTGGGCTGCAGGGCAGGGTGACTCCAGTTTTTTTTTTAATTTTAATTTTTATTACTTTTAATAAGAGATAACAATGTGAGAGTTTCAAAACATGTTAGGAGCGCATTCGCAATAGTTGAGACACTACATTTTGTTGTCCTCACAAATGTTATGACAAATTTTCTAACCAATATTGGTTCCAAAAGGGGTGGGGGAAAGAAGAAGAGAAGAAAGAGTTTTCTTCTCTTTGAACTAGGAGGAAGTACTTGTATGTATAGTCCAATGTTTCATAACTGCAGTGGATTACCAGTGAAACTGGCAATGTTGAAGGCTGTTGATTTAAGCCTCTGACAGCTCATTGTACTAATCTAGGTCTGCATTTTATGCCTCGTAATTAAGCTTTTCTGTTGGGTGATCAAGTGCAAGCCAAAGCATGACCTATCTAACAAAGCTTTCAGCATTTGTACTTTCCAGGATCAAATCTCTTCAGGACTAACTTTGGAATCATGTGCAGTGCTTTGTAGAACTGTTGTCAGCGTCAGCCATCGGGATGAGTCACAGCCAATGCTTGACTCAAGTTTTAATTCTTGTTCCTCCTTCAGTGATAGTGTGTGTGTGTGTGTGTGCGCGCACACACACACACACACTCACATGCACACACAGGGTCTCACTAAGCATCTCAGACTCTTAGCGATCCTCCTGATTTCTGCCTCCCTAATGCTGCGTGCCACCACACCCAGGCAATGCCAGCTCAGCATGCTCCAGAGCAGGGCCAGCGTGGCATGCTGTGACAGGGATTGAACCCTGGCCCCAGTGCTTAGTCTGCTGAGCTACACCACCAGCCCTCCTTCTGGGATCTCAATGAAGATGCTATCCTCTGGCCACTAAAGGCATCACTGGTAGGGAACTGCTCTAAATAGGCAACGATTAGCTCCAGAGGCCTCGGCCCTTCTCTCTGGGTCTCCGTCTGCCTTCTCCAGGCCCCACTGTCTAGAGGCGAGCCGCACCCCTCACGCTGCAGTCCTAGGCATCTTCTCAGGCCTCGTTGGGGCTCAGCCGCTTGGCACTCCCTATCTGCCCACCACACCTTCCACACTGCACTACCCTGACTCTTCCTTTTCAGTCTTGCACTCTGCTTTGCAAAGCAAAGAGCCTGCCTGGGAGTGCTGCAGCGGTGAGGTGGACACAGCAGGAGTGAGCAGGTCGTGGCCACTCTAAAACACTGTTTCCATTCTCACAGAATCCTGCATTCTTCAGAAAGAAAAAGAAAAGGAGAAAAAAGAAATGAAGAAAGCATGTGAAACCTAACTGGCACATTCATTTGGAAGACAGAGGAAACAGAAGGATTTCAGAAATCCATGTGAGGCCATGGGAGAAGGAGCCAGGCAGAAGCCTCCTCGCAGTGCCTACCTCAGAGGGATGAAGCCGTTCCAGCAGGCACACCACCCTTCCACGGGCCTGCAGTTCAAGTTTCAGGTATTGTCAAGTAAGGCTAGATTCAAATGCATAAAACAATGAGTGAGGGATGAAAAATATTCTAGGCTAATCTCTGGTGCATCTTACTCCGAATGCCGTCTTCATCACACAGCCTTCTGACTGCCAACAATTAGCATCCGGACCTCCTTCTCCCAGACATGAGAGCCTTTGGGAAGAAGCTATGGAATTTGCCCTCTCATGCCGCTGACAAGTGGCGCTGAGCTGGTGGAGTACTGTATTAGCACTGATTACACTGATTAATAGAACCCCAAGAATTGTTTCAATGGTGCCTTAGCATTCTTTAAAGGAGCAGATGAGAGACACTGTGAGCAGAATCTGTAATTGGCTTATTTCATTCCATCACAAAGAAAAATATTTGCGATACACGAATTAAGGTGGAAGCCGAAGCATTTCCAGTTTTAATCAATAAATTCACTCAGCAGTGAAAATGCCCGAGTAAACACTCTCCCCAAACTAAAACCTTTAAAAATGTACAGTGCTCAAGGTTTAGGACAGATCCTGTTGATTTCAGGGCCTGTCAGTCTTCTTTGTACAAATATATCAATAATCAGCATTGGGTAGCTGTCCAAAGAGTCAATCCTGATTACAGTTGCATTAGAATAGTTCTCCAGGGAACATCATGCCATGTGAGGTAACAACAGCAATAGCATGAACTTCTAAGGAAAGGTAAAACATTGTGACACATGAATCATTAAGAATGTTTCTGTATTTTGCTTCAGTATGAACCTAAGGAGATCAATAAGAAATGGTTTCTCCCTTCCTCGTTTGACAGCTTCGACATCTATGTTCCTGGACTTATGTAGTTCATTCAAGTTTTTCAGCTCCTCAGAAAGATCTAAGAGTGTTGATCAAGCAGCCTTTCTGCTTTAATACCTTGTTGAGCCCTGCCCTTTAAAGTTAAGATTTAAGACTCAGAAATGTATGTAAATTAAAGCTTTACTATAGAATCTAAGGATCCACTCATTTTGACCAGTGTCGTCATTTCCTGTTTCCTACAGCAACCAAGTGAGGCTCAGTGAAGCCCTCACACATCTCCGTAGGTAACTGGAGAAAAGGAATCATATATCCCTTCGTAATAATGAAAAACAGAGCTGTAGCAACAGGCTTAGCAGAGCAAGAATACAGGCTCTTGGGAGAAACAGGTGAACATGCCCTGGCCAGTTCAGCTACTAATTAGCTTTGAGGATTTGGGTAGATCATTTGACCTCTGTGAAGCTCACCATCCTTAGCTGGACAAGAGAGGCAATAATAACTACTGCTTAATTCATGAGTATGGTGCAAAGAAAATTCATGTGAAGCGTAGCTCCATTTATCGCCGACTTTGTTATTAAAAATTGGGTCTGTCCAGTTTAGCACCAGATGCCTTACAAAAGAGTAAGACAGACCTATCTTACTCTGGAAATGTTCTACCAGGCCCTAGAAGAAGCCTTCTGTTAAAGAACATCGTGCAAAGAATTCTTGGCATGGAGTCGGAGGTTGTTCTATTCGACGTCGGAAACTTGGCATTCTTGGAAATCTGTAACTAGCACTGAAGGTCTCTTCTGTCCCTTCCCTAAGTTAAGTTTAACCAGCTCTGACTGATCTCCAATCCCTCTCCATGCAAACATTAACAAGAATAAGTCCCTGTCCTTAAGGGACTTCGCTCAATTGGAGATACAGAAACATGAGACAACTCCATCCTAACGTGGGACCCCAGAAACACAGGCTCTACAAACATCAGTGGCGGGAGTGGCCTCCTTACAAAATAAGCTTACTCTAAATGCAGCAGATAGGTCCACGAGGATCCTCCGTGTCCAGTTAAGACCCCAGGCTCAACTCTGAAATCTAGGAAAAGGCACAGACAATCCCTCCAGCTGAAGTAAGTGTGAAGGAGAACGTTAGGCCCAACGCTGAAAGCCGAAAGCCTCTTCCATGCCCTTAAGTCCCCTTTGCAAAGTCCGATCACCAGGGGGAAATTCTGAATGTCATCATTTTCCAAAACATGAGGCTGTACGGATACTTCATGCTTCTACAGTAGGTTTCTGATAGTAGGACCAACAAAGGCAGATTTTAAAAGAATACAACCCTTCAGGTTCTGGAGATCAAGCTCTTCTATTCTGGAAAGGATGAATGGCTCAAGCTACAATAAATATAACTTCCACACTCATTATGCAGCTCCTTTTGCTGGCATCTCTGCTCTCTGTGCTTAAGCACTGCTTGTGATTTTCTTCCGGTTAAAAATATATCGTAGAATTCCATTTTTACAGAGTAAACGTGACGGACAGAGTCAACTAACGTCATCAGCTGTCATCAAGCTTACGTGACTGCTGTATTTTATATGCACAGCACCGAGGGAGGGTTCACGGAAGGAGAGCATGCTTTGATTATTATGATGCTTCCAGGAAAATGAATGAAATGATTACCCCTATAACATTTTTTCCAAGTGCTTTTGAATAGACTTGCTTCTATTTTTCTAAAACATCTTATATACCATTAAGAACATAATTGAGCAGAATATGATTACATGGAACAAAATTATGTTCAAAGGCAGGAGTAAAATGCAATTTATAATCCAAGCTGGGGAGAACACATCTGCAACACTTAATTCGGTGCACCCTGGTGTAGGGCTGGACTGCCAGCACAGCAGAAAGGCCAGCCAGGCCACCTGCCCTTCCCTCCCCTCCATGCAGGACTGTCCCTCGCAGGCGTGCCTCCAGTTCTCTGAATCATTTTGCCACGCTAATGAGCGTCGCTCCCTAGCTTTAATTATTGGCCCCTGACAAGTCAACCTAATAGGAATCGGCCCAACCGAGCCTCCTCCCCAGCGACGTGTTCAATTACCCGGGCAGTACTTCTGCAGGAGAGGCCTGCGAGGTTGCTAATTTAACACTGTCAAAAAAACAAACATAGGTATCACTTACGGTTTATCTTTTGACCTTTGGGTCACCGAGCCTAACAAGATAGGCTTCTTTTTTATGCTTACTTGGAAAGGCTCTGCATATTAAGAAAGCATGCTGTAGGCTTCTTCAAAAAATTAAAACTCTGTTTGAGATGCAGAGGACACCACATAATGTGTAACTGGAATCTAAAACTGATGACGGAAGTTGAGGAAGTCACTTCATCCCTTTAAAACAAACACTCTGGTCTACAATCTGCTCCTCCTACTTTATTAGTTTATGCATCAGTATGCCTGCTATTTGCCTGTAAAGATCAGTTATGAATGTAAAATTGGGCACATACATACAAAGGGTAGAATCTAAACACAATCACACAACTGATATTTCTCAATATAATACAGTGTAGTTGTTACATCTCTTGGCTAAGCAAGTGGAAATTAATTATTTTAATTCAAAACCATAGTACAGTAACCCCCAAAGTAAAAAGAAGCAAATCCAACTTTCGGCTGCAGCATGAAAGCTTGGCAATTTCCGTAATGTCACAGCCTCTGCAACTTTTTGTCAACTTTTCTCTTTATACAGTCTGAACCTACTGGAGACCTATACAGCAGAAGATGAACCATTTGTCAGCACCGTTTCCCGCACCTGCTCCCACCTTCACACTTCAATCCCGGCACGCTCCATCCAGGAAGTGACTGATTACAACCTGATCTAGAACAACGACCACAGACCCAGCATCCCCAGAACGCCGAAAGGCCAACTTCATCACCGCCTGCACAAGACAGAGGACATCCTGAAGCAGAAGATGCATCCTCATGGAGGGGCTGCCTCCATGTCTCCAGGCTCAGACCACATGCCTCACTTGTCGCAGGCCACTTGTCACCACAAGCAAAACTTGATTCTAAAATAATATGCAATTCTACACTTACATATGCAATATGTAGAGTATCATATCTCACTACCAGCTTGCAGAAGCACCTGTCTCTTCCTTACGCTGCTGTGCTGGTGTGGAGCACGGACCCTGCACCACTCTTCCTCTGAGTTGCACTTCTTTCTCTTGAGGGCCAGGGAGATAGCTCAGTGGAATAAGTGCTTGCCTGTCAAGCACAACGTCCTGAGTTCAATCCCTGGTCCCACCAAAAAAAAAAAAGAGGAATTTAAATTTTAAATTTTGTAAATACAATGCTCTGATCAGGGCCTGGTTCACTTAGAATGAATGCTCTATAAATATTTGTTGAGTAAGGAGTGGAGGGATAAGCAAATGAGTTTTCTCCTTTCTCTAAGTACATGTAAGTTTTATGTGAACTCACAACAAAGCAGTTACTGAAGACACTAGCACAGCAACACGGACTTTAGGTAGACACATCCTGAAATACCTTTGTAGGTATTTAAGGTAGCACCCATTGCTGCCGCCTACTTTATTTCCCAGTATCTCATTTTTCCCAGGAAAAAAGCAACTTTTTAACATTCGTAAATAAATGCAAGCAAATAATAAACTATTTACAATAGGTGTAAATTATCACCACCTGTGATAATAAGTAGCTTAACTGTCAATCTTTTAGTTTTAAAATAGGACGATAGGTGTATTAATCCAAGTTTTGCTGATTTTCCTCATATTAACAGCAGCACAGAAAAATAAATTCATATTAGAAAAAATATTTAAATAAGTTCATATCAAAATTATGGACACCTCTAAAATGTAACCACCGAAATTTAGGATACTACTATACATATATGACGTGATAATAAATGAAAAATATATAATTTTTTTGATATCGTCTATATAATAATATGGTCTTTTAATGAACTTAGCAGGTTCTGACAGCTAAGCACTGGCTACCCTCACAGTTTAAATGTATAGGTTTCATTAAACATGTATGTTTCCCTAAAATCCTTTAAATTTACTTGCAACTTACATTTGGGAAAAAGTGCTTTTCATTGTTCAAGTGACAATTTTAATACTGTGGCATGTTTTCTACTGTGGAAAATTAAGCAACATTTCTCTGGGAGAGCTTAGGCATGGCTTGTCATTCACTCAACCAGTTCCTCCAAAGCATTCTCAAAGATAATGCAAAAGCCAACAAGACAGAGATGTCTGGGGAGGCCGCTCAGCATTCCGAGGCCTTCACGAATCATAGGCGAGGACTCTTCCTTCCTTTCAAGTCCTCAAAGAAGACCTAAGGAGTGCCAGCTGTCTTAAGCCAGAGCTTTCCAAAATGGCAGGACTCACAACTCCCAGCCCCGCCCCACCCAGGTCCCCACCTCAAACCTGAGACACCTGAACAGGAGAAGTCCATTTCTGCTGTCCTCAAATCCAGCAGCCCGCCCCATTCCTGGAACCAGTCTGACTCCAAGCACAGTAGGAGAAAACAATGCACAAGTCAGATGATTCAGGGTGACCAGACCGAGCCACGCTTCCTTCTCCAACTTCGCCCTGACATCCGTCTACAGTTCCTGTGTGCAGAAGAAGCCGCACGCTCTGGCCAGAGAGGTTGACCAGGAAGAGATCAGCACGAGATTGACATCAGTGCAGTGGCACTGCCCTGAAAGGCTGCTTTAAATGTGAGACGTGTCAATGGGATACTGGAGAGAGAAAAAGATTACAATGAGGAGGCCAAAGAAGAGAAGAGGAGATAAGTTTTCCAGAGAGATTAGAAAAGAAGGCAAGTCAACAGAGCTCTGCGATAAGGCATGGCTGCTCCAGATGGCAGCAGTTCAGAGAAGGGCCTTTGAGAGGCTGCCAGTGCGGGGAGGAAGACAGGAGGCCGGGAGATGAGGAGAAAGACACAGGACAGATTGGAGAGAGGAGGCCAGCCTGATAACGCCTGTGAATGGAGCGGGGCAGGGGGTGCCAACGAGAGACCCACCGAGGCCCCAGGGGACGCTCCGCGCTTCCTAGTGACAGATACCTTCCTGTCTCTTCTTCCCCGTGTATCTCTTTCCCCAAACACCCAGGCTGCAGAAGCCTCCCACTCCGAAGGCCAGCTCCAAATCGAGTCTCCCAAGGCGAGGCTCTTGTACTTGGCAGCTTTGGAGCCACAAGGCCAGCGAACCCAGAATATGGTTAGAAGCACACTCTGGGGTTCTTGCCCCCCCCCATTTTATTTTAGGGAAGGGTGTACAGGGTTTCAGAGTCTTACTACTAGGTCGGGGGCCTGTAGTGATCTACCTGTTTACAGCCTCCCAAGAGCTGGAGCATGCCACCACACCCAGTCTCAATAGCCATCTCAGCACGGCCCGGGGGGGGGGGGGGGGGGGGGGGGGCGCCAAGGCCGGCAGGCAGGCCTGGGGATCAAACCCGTCCCTGTGCCTGATTGCAGGTGCCTTAAACCGCTGAGCTATTTGTCCGGGCCTTCTTGTACTCACTTCTAACAACACTGGTGTCCTGACCGGCAGCAGGGGAAAGGCAGAATTTCAAGCAGGCACATAAACACAAGCTCACAAGTAGATCGGGTAAATGAAACAGATTATCTCAATATTTGTGCTCCTCTCGTCAGTATTAAAAGTCCCTTTGTAATGACTAAACAAACAGAAAAAAAAAAAAAAAAAAAAGTAAAGTCCTGATAGTTACTCATAAGACTTCTGATGTGTTATCAAGCATTAGTGAACTTTTCCACGGAAAACTAGAATTGTTCGGCTACGGCTCCATTTTCTTCTTTCTTTTCTCTCTCCCCAGCTGACAAATTCCCTTCAGACACAAGCGTGCCAAGCAGAAGGAAATAAGGACAGGACAAGGACATCAGCATCTGGGCGGGTGGGCGGGGCCTGTCCTGGTATCTTTCCACTGAGCTACTCCAACGGCCGGGCGGAAAGAGCATCTCGCGCTGCCCAGGAAGATGCTGTGCCTATCAGAGCATGGGAAGAGCAGGCGAGACGCCTCGGTCCTGGGAGTCCTGCCTGCGGGACTCACACAGAGACCCGCAAATGGCTTGATTAACCAGCCACAAGGCCAAACATAAAGGGAAACAAGGGCAACCTCTCGGAGTCAAGGTGTGTGTTGGCAACTGCTGCTTCTCCCAGCAGAAAACTGTGAATTTGTCACATAAATAAGGCCTTTTTAAGAAAAATTAATAGTTTTATTATCACAGACAAAACTGTTGAATGTGCTTTAAAAAAAAAATGGTTGCTCTGGAAAGAAATATCACAATATTCTAAATTTCTTACTTTTTTTCTAACCTGACACAAAATCTGTTTCAACTGCCTGTAACCAGTCCTGCAGTGCTTCCTATCAAAGCAGTAGGCAATGACACTGCCCCAAATGTCCCACAGTACAGGCCTTGAAAATCATTGTCTTTTACTTATTTTGTCCTCTTGATACACACACAGAGTTCAGATACCGTCTCTGTGGAGAAGGGTGACAGATGCCACTCCTGTGCCCGTCCAGGTGCCTGTGCTTTGCCTTCCTAAACAGACTGAAAGCTTTTTAAGATAAGCACCGCCCGCTATCATAGACCCACAGTAT
>PVJA010010285.1:36218-58046 GCA_004027025.1 Myocastor coypus
CCCCCCCCCCCCCCCCGCCCCCATGAAGAGAAACCCTGACCCAAGCCCAGAGTCAAGGACACCCGTGTATCTGAAGCAGTTCTTCCTACAGTCCAGGGCTGGTGTAAGAAATCAAGTTTCTCAGGGTTGCACAGCAGTTCAGCAACTCAATATTAAAAACACTTTTTCCCGGTAGCGGAAGATTCACTTCTAGGATTTAAAGCCTCCCTCTACTGAGCTGTCCTTAATCACTGTTTTCTTTCATCATCTATTCTGTGGAGTTCTATACAATTAAGATTTTTCAAATCCATAATTATATTGCTGAAGCGTCATTTTATGATGAATCGCACTTGCTTTTACGGTTATCAAATTACCTAGAAGGAAGTGTTCTATGTATATGAAAGCTTGCTACAAATGATGAAATAATGCAAGTGCTAGTGTGTTATAATTTTTAAGAAAAGACTCAGAGGTAAGATTTAAAATCCACTGTTGCTACTAAGACACTACCGAAAATAACTCAACTGCGGCATGCTTGTGGTCTTCAGTTGCCTCTGAGAGTTCTTGAACTATATTTTACTATAATCATGCTTCAAAACTTACTAAACACTATAAAAAAAATCTCAGGAGAATGCCAACTGTCTTTAACTCTTTAATGTTACTGTGTCAGCAGAACGCAATGTCTAACAGGTATGACTGACAAAGCCCACCGTGACCTTCCAGGAGCATGGGCTTGCTATTTATTCATCCTGTCCATCTCTACTGGCAATATGAATAAAGATGCCGCACTGACGAGGACCCATGCCGTCGGAGTAGTAGGCTCCCGAGGAGTTCTCTAACTACTGCTACGAAAGTGAGGTGATGTTGTTCCCTGACCTTCTAAATCAAGATGTAGAATTTCATATCTAGGTTTTCATCTTCGATGCTGTATTATTACCTGGATAACGCTACATTCCTAACACGTCCACCTTCAAGCTACAAGAGCTAAGCAGGGATGAGCTCATTTCAGCATGTAACTACGCCTTCTTCAATAAATCCATTTTGTGGGCTGAAGAATATACAGGAAAGCAAAAAAAAGAAAAAAAAAGAACTGCGACAATAACAAAGCAGCAGGGGGCAGTGATATTTCTGACTGATTTACTACCAAATACCCAGTACCTAGTACCTAGTACCCAACACCTAGCACCTAACACCTCCCACAAGGCTTGGCTCTTAGTAGACATGGTTGTCTTTATGGACAGTGTGAATATATCAAATATCAATAAACCTGATGCCTTCTGAAGACAATAGTTGTAGGCAACACAGAGTTCATGAATGAAATGAAATTTGATGATCAAACATTCAACCATGTTCTTAAAAATGCCTCACCCTTCCATAAGAATCTTCATCCCAAAACACGTTTTTCCCCCTCTGTGTCCTTTACATGAAACTGAACTGCTGGTTTAAAGAAGCAGTGGCTATAGGGCTGGCCAAATAGCTCAGCAGATTAAAGCACCTTCAAGCAGGTGCAGGGGCCAGTGCTCAATCGCCAGGCCGGCCTGCGGGCCCCACCCCAGGGCATGCGGAGAGGGCCATGGTGGTGCACACATGTAATCCTAGCTCTTGGGAAGCTGTGAATAAGCGGATCACTATGAGTCTGATCTAATAGTGAGTCCCTGAATGCCCTGTAGATCCTTCCGAAGGGGGGGGTGGATATCAAAAGTTTTTCGATCTCTTCTACAGTTCTATGAGTAACATTTTATACCTTCACACCATGTAACTTCAGTCATAAATATATAGAGATTATGCTTTCATCTTTTCTTTAAATTTTATTGATTTATTGTTGATACAGGGTGTTGCTACACAGCTCAGACGTGTAGTGATGTTCCTGTCTCAGCCTCCCCAGCACTAGGATTACAGGTATGCACCACCACGCCTGGCTTCTGGGAGGCATGGAGCACCGGGATTCTGGAACCCGCATGGTGTGTGGTACCGGAGATTGAACTCAGGACCTTGTGCTTGCTGGGCAGGCACTTAGACTGGTGAGCTACATTCTCAGCACTCTGCTCTCATTTTGGCCATCCTA
Source organism: Myocastor coypus (assembly GCA_004027025.1). NCBI lineage: Eukaryota > Metazoa > Chordata > Mammalia > Rodentia > Myocastoridae > Myocastor > Myocastor coypus. The sequence continues at coordinate 38,260 of PVJA010010285.1, forward strand.
AGAGGCAGGCGGATGAGCGCAGGAGAGTTAGGGTTTAACGCCCTCATCCACTTTCATGCTGCTGTCCACAGTCTATTTGGTGCTTGTTCTGTCATTTGAAATAGGGTCTCACTAGGCAGTGCAGCCTGGCCTACCACTTGCTGTTATGCAGCCCAGGCTGGACTCGAACTCATAATGATCCTTCTGCCTTATTCTAAATCACTGGGATCAGAGATGTCCTCCAGCATGCCTGACTTTGTTTGCTTTGGTTTAATTTGATTTCAACTAGCAGGAAAATAAAAATCTATTTAAGGCTCAAATTATTTCCTAAAGGTACATAAAGAATTATTGTAGGAATCAGAAATCGAAAATGGGTCAGGAAAACACAAGCACTAAGATCAGCAATCAATATCAGGCCTGCCCAAAACGCTCTCCTTGAAGAAAAATTTTATTTTGAGTCCTTACAACATTAATGAGGCAGAGAAATCTTTGCCGACGGATGCCAGAAGCTAGGGAGAAGAGAAACAAAGACTGTTTTCATGAACTCCTAACAACCACGTTGCTAAGGTGTAAGGGGCTGTTTAAATATCTAGGTTACTTTGCGCGTTGCACTTCTCTGAACATTCCAGGGAATCGCCGCTGAATCCGGTTTAGGGAAGTCCCAAGTGCAAACTTAGATGGGCTGTGAGAAAATGTAAAAGAAACTTCAACAAGTATGAGCCGGTGAAATAATCTGTGCACTGATTGCGGTGAGCTGCCTGTGAGTTTATAAAGTTTACTTTTGTCAACTCGAGGCACAATGTAGGGAGCTTTCAGAAAAAGCGCTGGAGGAATGCCCTGAAGTGGTACCCAAGGCACATTTCGGTTTTTACAATGGCACCTGGCAAACAGCACGGCTCTACAAAATCGGCATTTTCTCTCCTCCTTTGCCTCTGGAAGCACGAAGCAGCACTGATGCAGCCTAAAAGGTCCCTCTGGAGTTGGTAAGACCGAGTGAAACCTCGGCTGCAGTGCAGAAAGCTGTTTTAAGAGGTGAAGAACAGCACCTAACCCCATTTCTTCCCAGTCCAACGTTAACATTCCCTTACCTCATTACCTTTAATGCTTCTAACCCAAACTCAAGTATAAAAGCCACAGCTTTATTTTCATAAAGATGAAAGCAACCCCAGCATGAATCATGGGTTAGTCGTCTGACTGCTTGGTACTAACACAGCTCTTTCTATCTTACCGTTTCCAAACATCTCATAAAGGAAACCTTCGGGGTGCTCAGTGAATATTACACCTCTTTTTCAAATGCTTGCATTTTGCTTTGTATGCTTACCAAACATGAGGCCACATTCTGGTCATCTGTGTGCAGGGCTTATGCAACAGATTCCAAATGCACAAAAATACAACGGCTGCATCTTGGCAATTTGTACGTACAGCCCATGGTCCCTGGCACATCCATGGCAGGCATGAGCCCCCACCACTGGGGAGAGGCCCTGACCTTTGCTTTTAAGAAGCTCATTGGAATTATAGGAGAACTCCTTATCTGTCCCACCAGAGGAAAAGCAATGTTTTATCCTTTCCACTCCCTGACTCTTGCTTTCGTTTCCTTTTCCCTCATTCAATTGTTTCAAAAACTCCAGTATCAACAAAGGGTGTGATTTAGGGGTTTGTAAAATCTACAAAATAAAATTCTATCCTTAGTGACCTTTAGAATAGAGTGGATTAACTGAAACCGACTCCAGGGAGAAAAATAACTGGATAAAGCCTAGGGACCAGCCTACACCCAGGATGCAGCTGCAAATCCCAGCCTCGAATGCTTACAACTACTCATGCAAACCCAAAAATGACCCAGGCTGTCCTGGTCACCAGCAGTAATACCACCAAGCGCGTACTGAAGTCTAGGAAAGCGCACATCAAAAAGGAGGAAGTTCTCAGAGGTTAATAAAATCTCTCCTTCTCCTCTCTCTCTCTCTGTCTCTCTGTCTCTCTGTCTCTGTCTCTGTGTCTCTGTCTCATCTCTCTCTCTCTCGCTCACACACACACACACACACACACACACACACACACACACACCTGATGGTTAGCAAGCTAAACTGAGTTTGGAACGAGAAGGCAAGACTGCTCTGTGCTGCTTTTGATCATCACCTTCTAATTTCCTTTGCAAAACTTAATTGCAAAGATTTAAATGATTCTGGTGCTTTTTAAGTGTTCCCTGGGTAACAAGCAATGATAATACATGAAGGTACAGGAGTAAGGACAAAAACACAAAGGGACAACAATGTTTTAAAGGCTCCTGGATGACAGATAGGAAAAGGGTAATTGTTTTTAGATGGGAATAATTCATATTGTCAGTGATAACGAAGATTGCTAAAAATACCCTTGTGATATTGAGAATCAATCCTTAATTCAGAAGAGCGATTGAAAAGTGTTTCGGTGAGAGCTGAGGAGATAGCTGAACAGTCTAAGCACCTGCTAGGCAACCGCGAGGACCTGAGTTTGATGCCCGGTACTGCATGTCACGCTGGCACTGGAACCCCAGACACAGCCATTACCCTGAAACCGGGCATGGAGACACACACCCGCAATCCCCGCGCTGGGGAGGCTGGGCGAGGAGAATCTCTGTGAGACTGAGCAGCACTGCGAGACTCTGCACTACATAAATAAGCAAATGTAATTATTTCTGTGCAATGAGCCGCTCTCTGAGCTTTCATGTTTCCATATTCTTTTTAATATTCTGGTGGATCGAGTACATGGCTAGTTACTTTGGCCTACTCTTCTTGGAGTGAACTGAATACTGATTTTCAACTTTTTATTAGCCTGGCACATGGCTACATGCTTTTAATCCTCTGCTGTGGGAAGCTGAAGCAGGAGAGGACATGGTGTGGTCCAGTTTGGGCAATTTAGCCACTCACAGAGCCCTGCTTGCAAAACGATAAAAAAGTTTTTACAAGGCAGAGGTTACATTTTAACGAGGTCGTGTGTTCAGTTCTCAGCACTGCTAAAGAAGTAAGTCTTTCTCATTTAAATGTAACTTTGTAGTTCATCATTGTAATATAAATCTGCACCTAGAATTATCCTTCTTTTTTTTCCCTCACATGAACAGTAACTCAAATAAGCTGGTCAAGGTGACTTCTAGGAAAAAAAAAATTGCTGAAATTCAGTTTTCTGTAATGGGGTGAAAGATTTGTTGTTGTTGTTGGTTTTAAGGAACATGATTTATTTGAAACATCTTTCAGGATAAATGAAACAGATTATTTAGGACCCAATAAAATCTTGATTTATTTTTCCCAGCTTTCAGCCCCCATGCACCAAACTAATACAGAAATATGGGCTATATTTCCTACAACTCACTTGCTTAAGTGAAAGCGGGGGGAACAGTTTTACACGAGCAGAGAGGACAGACTTCTCCCTACAGCAATCTGGACACGAAGAGAAAAGAAAGCCCTGCTTACGGGGTCTCTCTCTCGCCACCCAACCCCTCCCGCTGTGTGTATGTTTTCTCTCTCTCTATTTTTGTTATTAGTTTGGCTGGGATTTACACTAAAGGCGCTGATCACCCAAGGCTAATGGCATGATCAAATAGGTTTAATGAAAAGCAACCAGCCTCAACAAGCACAGCTCCACACTGCTAGCCTGTGAGGGACACGCTCCTCTACTGTTCTGACATCTGACACACCGCATGCACGAGCAGTGACTTGGCGATTTCAAAAAAAAAAAAGAAGAAGAAGAAAGCAAAGAAGCAGAAGTCACCCACCCAGCAAAGACTCCTCAACAGAAATGAACCGGGGAGTCTTCTCAGCACTGCAGGTCTGCAGGCCACCGGGATGCGGAGAAAGAGGCAACGCTCAGCCAACATTTTTCCATCGCTTTTCTGTTCTCTGCATTTTCTTATTCGTCACCCAGGGCAAAGGCAATTTGACACGAGTTCTGTAACCAACCTGGTCCAGCAGGATTTCTCACACATCCTGCACAAAAGGCTAACCCTTTGCAAAGCACTTAGTTCAGATTTACGTCAAGGTTGAGTGAACTGCACCCAGGGAACGAAGCTCAAAACATAATACGAAAAGTCTCCCTTGCTAATCACTAAACCAGTGGTTTAGCCAGAAGTGGGAGAAATTAAAACTTTGTACTGTTTCATTTCCTCTTATGCAAATGTGACCCAAGAAAAAAAAAAAAAGAAAGAAACCCCCAAACTCAGGAGAGTACATATGCCTTTTGTTCATTAATTTATATGGAAAAGTCTTAAAACTTCAAAGTGACCATACAGTGTTCCTTAACAATTTACATCTTCTATGGGAGCCAACCACACGATTTTAAACTTGTACTTGCAGGCCTCCTACGCCCTCAGTGTTTTCACTTAAAGTCCTCTAACTGTCATAACAAACACCAGCTGAGGCATTGGGTGTTATGATAACACCTGTAACGATAAGGGAATTGCGGGAGAATATCCCTCCTCAGGGAAACCCATGCAATGCAAGGTTTATTTAACATCGCCAGAGGTAAAACACACTGGGTTGGTCACTAAGAAACGTCTGCATCTTGCTACCATGGGGTGGGGGAGAGCACACTTTCCTGCTTGCTTAGATCCTTCTTCTGTCCTGCAGAAAGCTCAAGAGAGCCGGAAGCAACTTTAACACGGTTCAAATCTCACAGAAAGCAGTATGCACACCTCAGCTCAGTTACCTCCATTTACGAACTACGCCTGCCAACACTGCAGGAAGATTCAACGGCCAGGAATCTATGTCAAATTACACCTTACACAGTGAAGAATAGGACAGAAAACCTCAATCATTAAACCTGACACCACAAAGTGCATTACTTTGACCCAACTACAAACACTGGAAAAGAAAAGAGAATGCTGTAGCTTTCATAAAGCATTTTTAATCATGCACTAAGTGCCTTTAACACTTAACTTTATATATTATTTTTGATGTGGCCAGCTGGTTATACCTGTTTTTGTTCCTCTTTTTTTTCGCATAGGAAATGGTACAATAAACATCTGGTAGGTGAACCAACAGCACAAAAACCATAGATTTTGATGATACAGAAACAAGAATTTTGCTGAAACCAGAAACAATCAGGGTTCTATCAGTTTGTGCAGAAAGAAATGACAATTTCTTTTCGTAGCAGTGGACAATATGGTGACAGATGGGTCTGGAAGGCTTGAAAATAATTGGTGTGTGTTTAAACAGCTGAGAGTGCCCATTACACATACCGTATGGGGCACCAATTAGCTCCTGCCAGGTTTCCACGCCAGAACGCTGAGTGCAACCAACCCCCTCCCTGGGGGGCCCCGAGACTGAGGTCCACCCAGAAGCCCGTGTGGATGAGAACACCTCCTCGCATGACAAGAGGTCAAGACAGGGATTGCCTGATACTGTTCTTCTTCTTTTTTATTTTATTAATTGTATTGTTCTTTTGAGGAAAGGTAATTGTACTCCCACTGTGGCCTCCCCGGTGCACCTGGGAAAGTTCACCCTACTGGATGCTGTGTCCAGGGGATTTAAAATAGGGGCACATACTCAGAACTGTTGAAAAGGAGCCCATCTGCTGTCCACCAAACATCGCTCGCTATTCTGTTACCTAAATAAAATGTCTAACCAACATGCAGGTTTCTAAGCAAAGGTAGAATAGACGGTGAATATTTAGGGGAAACTAATGTTTACCAAACTGCTGTTGGGGGAGGCGGGCGCACCCCAAACCCCTCCACTGCCCTGGTACTTTTTTTTTTTTTTTTTTTTTTTTTTTTTTTTTTTTTTTTTTTTTTTTTTTTTTTTTTTTTTTTTTTTTTTTTTTTTTTTTTTTTTTTTTTTTTTCTCAAGTTTTCAGTTCATTTACTGTTGAACTTTAAGTTCAAGATCTGAGCCTTCTTTTGACTTCTGATAGGACAACTCTCAGGTGCGAAACAAAAACTGCTGCTGACAAAGGGAAAGCGGTTAAATGATGCATAACAGCGCGGACTGGGTGCTGGAAGGGGCGCTGACAGGCGCGGGTGCGGTTCTTCTTTGAGCTCAGAGTGCCTCACAAGTGGCTCCCTCTCCCCAGCTTTCAGCAGGCCAGCCAGCATGAAGGGGCAGACTCCTGTCTGACATCGGGGCTACCTATTCTGTTGGTGAAGTCTGACAGTCTGCGGGACATCTCCAGGGAGGCAGGTGACAGCATAGCAGGTTCCTCTGCAAGAGCGCTAGGTGGACTGCGGACTGACTGTGTCAGTGCGTCCGGTTTAGTTATTTAACTACACTGGAAAAATGACTTTGCCTTCTTTTTCTTTTTCACTTGCCTTCTTCATAATGAAACATACTGAAGTTTCTTTCCTGTTCTGGCTCTCTTTTTCCATTAGATGGGAGTAGGCTCTCAAGCTCCCTGAAGTTGTACACAGGAACACCATTATAAATAAAATACAAAGGGAAGCAACTGTGTAGAATCGTCTCAGTGTCTGTAATTTGGTGGAAAACGGACAAGCTGTCTTTGCAAGATGCCCTCACTGGAAAGTGATCTTGTGAATAAAAGCAACAGAGCTCAATCGTAGCTGCGCTGTCTGTGCTGACAGCTGAACTAATTCAACAAGGCTAAGTAAGATACATATTTAGTGTAATAAAAGTAAAAGACCGGAGAACACCAAGCATCAGGCTTCCTAATTCTCCTTTTGCTAAGGCACAGTATTTCTCACGGCAGTAAATTACAAGACGCTGACACCAGTTACCTGAAAGCTCAGGGGAAGGAACGCCTCCAGTCTCACAGCAGAGTAGGACTATCTACCCAATCCCATACTGCTGCTTCCGACTCCGTTCTACTCCATTTATAAATAAAGCTTAGTAACCGTCCATCCCAATGCTGTTTTAAAATAAGCTGTTTACTTGTTAGTACTGAGATATGTGTGCACGATGAGGGGCGGGGTGTGTGAGAGTATCTCTGCAGGTCAATTGGTTTAAGACTTTTACGGTAGGATCAGAAAATCTGAGGACTCACGGGACTCTGGACAGCCATCCATCTGTAGATAGGCTGGGCGGGGCAAAACAAAATGAAGTCACCAAACAGACTAGCTAAAGTCCTGGGCGGGAGAACTGTGCAAAGAAGTTATGCTACAGCTCCTCTACACCCACCTGGAGAAAACAGCCCAAAAATTGACAGGTTGACAGCACCGAAAGTGGACAGAATGCAGATCTCCAAAGCAAAAGCCCAGGCTGTCAGCGCCCCAGCGGAGGGGCGTGATGAGGCTCTCTAGCTGCGATTTCTGGTTTTACTGCTGCTCCGCATTTTTTTGTCTTTACTTCTAATAGCCAGCTGGCGCTCTTGGGACTGGAAGACATGGAGGACAGTACTGTCGCAGCAATCATAACAGAGAAAAAAGGAAAAACGAATGCCATCACTTTAGCTACTCACTTGACAATATCCTTCACTGAGATTATGCCTAAAAATTAAAGATGGCTACAGCGTTATGATAAACCCAAGAATGCCCTATTGTTTTAGTTTTCTAGAATGCATTTTTTCCAACAAGAGAAGTTATTAAAAATGGATTAATACGTATACTTTCATGAAATTCTGTGACAGGAAACAAATAAGATGGGAAAAGGGGCAGAAAAAGTGATCACCAATAAAAAGACAATTCGATCACTTCAGCGACTAAATGATAAGATAGATGCGAGAGCCACTGTTACGTCATTCATGAATGTGCAATATGTATAACTGATTTCTTATGCTAAAGCACATCTTCCTTATATACCTTACTTAGCTGAGAAAATTTACGTTATTATGAGTGTATCTCAATGATTATAGCAGGGTTGTTTGTTTTTTTTTTTTTTTTCTATTAAAAGGAAAGGCGCCTTAACATTAACATGTCATTATAGGGATGATACGCTCCTACTAAATACAAAAACAAAGATGGATTAAAAGATTCACAACGTGCTGAAAAGAAGTGTATCTGATAAATGCCATCCAGACAAATAGAAAAGGCTCAGGCTATCAGCTCCTAGTTGTGGGTAACGTTTGGTACCTGCTGACCCATCATTTCTGCCATTCTCATCCTACCTAGCCAAATCCTGGGTGGACCCAGAAGCTCTGGAATCGTCTGCTTATACAAGCAGTGGCAGGGCAGTCTGGCCTTGCCTGGGCACCCACTTAGGTCCACACCCTTGAACTGAGAAATTCTAGGAATGTGACCCAGAAAGATCTAGTGACCTTTGACAGCATGCGTAAGAATAAGAGAATGCTACAGATGCTCATGGTATTTTTTTTTTACCTACACATTTCTAAGCCAAGTCTTCAGATATTCACAAACATATTCAAGCAACTACAGGAAACAGAATTTGGAATGAACATAGTAGAGTGACTTCAAAGTTCTGAATGGCTTGATAGCATAAAATTCCCCCAAAATCCAAAGCAAGCAGCCTTATGGAGAAAGGAGCCACCCACTAAGCAAGTCACACTGACCCAGTCTGGGTAGAGGATGGAAACCGATGCCAACCAATCTCCTCTCACTACTGAAGGTGCCTTCTCCTGCAACCCAGGCCATTTCTGTCTGTCCTCCTTAGTCCAAGAGAAACACGTGAATCCTTGCCACTGCTTCAGGAAGACCGTGGGGCAGGAACAGCACTTTTCTTGGCCTCCACAATGCAGCAGGACTCAGAGGACAAGGCCCAGTGACCTTCTAGGTGAAAGCAGTGATGGGCAAATTCCTGTCCTGGGTTGGAGTGTCAAGCTGGCCACACCATGTTCAGGAACTTAAATTCTCCATGTCTTCATGTCTGCATGCAAACCGCGGATGCCCCACCTCACAGTGTTGCCCTGAGAACTGAAAGAGAATGCCTGCGATGACGTCAGGGATCGCACAGCACAGCGCTGGACAACCCCTTTCCTTTTCTTTCTAAACTCCACAATGCTAACGTAGATCGTCAGCATACAGCTTACCATAGACACATTATAAAATAATAACTGGTCCTTTATTTTGCATATTCATCTGAAAGACTGATATTTTGTGTTCTCATTTCCACCATAAGACTTAAAAGGTACCACCACTTTTTAAACAAGTTATCAGGTGTTTTGCACAAATAACCACTTTAGGAAAAACCACTGTACCAGGATCAAAACTTCACAATCTCCAGTTTCTAAACAGACAGCAGACATGAAAATGTACTGATTCTATCATTTCAATCAAATCTGCAAATATGCTCTCTTACTAACACATATCAATATAATCCCAGTTAAAATTCTCTGTGAGGCTGCCGACGGCACTGTGGATGGAAATAGCTTCTACTGCAACACGCTTTCCTGCGCCTCTGATCCAGCGTCACGCCTTCCCTCCTTGGCAGATGGCAAGCCAAGTACTATTCAAACCCATATGTCTTCCATAGGCACAGTTCAGATACTGAATAAAAAGATGAACAAATGCTTTCAGCTAATCAGATTAGCCTTTAAGTGAAAAAAAAAAAAAAAAGTAACAGTGAAATTTCATTTCCTGCAAATGACTTTTACTATATCACATTTTTAAATGACTGAAGGAGTTAGATCCCTGTAAGCCATGCACACAAAAATAGCTAACAGTGTAAGACAAATTGCAGCGAGTCTTCGGCTCCCTCTCTGTGAATCTCTTCTCTACACATGGATCCACCCTTGGTGGCCAATGGATCTGGTAACAGAGACATACCTGGAACCAGAGGGTCGCTGCCATGCATTGGAAGGTTAAGGATAGAGACATTCACCAGTCTTGCTTCCACACAGCTAGTCCACTCCTTCTTTCCTTCAACTGTTTTCCCAAAGGGTGACAGAAACAGAAGGCAGTCCCCTGTCTCTATGCATCTTGAGTCCACAGAGACAAGCTGTACTCGTATCCATCCCTTCTAAGCAAGGAGATTAAGATGACTGGCCTGCGTTGGTAAAGAAAACGTGAGAGGCACGCCGAGCTCACAGAGCTTCCAAATTCTTCTTTCCAAGTCGTTCCCGAGCAAATCAGACACCGCAGGCTCAAGGTATGGTATTTACCAGTGTCCTTCTCTTTTTCATTTCACATTTGCTACACTACAACAAGGGTTGCAAAGTAATCGAGTTAGAGAGCTCGATGCTCATGTTATCATGAGGCCTGGAGCGAACCTCCCGAAATGCTCCCCAGCCACAGAAGTAAACAGCTCAGGAGGATGGATGGTGAGCCTGGCTTTCTTCTCAGAGTTCGACAACTGAAACTGAGCTCCAGAAGCTAGTATTAGACCGATCAATTTAAACAAAAAAGTCTGTAATTATTTCTTTAAAAAAAAAAAAAACTTATACACTATGAAGAAAATGAAGTTGGGGCTCATAATTTTGTTTTTTTTTTTTTTAAATGTAAACCTTGTAGGTTTTACTGGAGGGTGCTTTAAGTCTAGAAATGCACAGGTCCTGAGTTTAATCCCTAGTACTTGCAAAATAATAAAATAAAATAAAATAAAATAAATAAAAATGTTACAGTAGGGCTGGCCAAATAGCTCAATGTATTAAAGCACCTGTAAGCAGGTGCAAGCCTAGCATGCTTCCGCCGACCTACCCCCCAGGCACACTGAGGCAGCGTTGGAGACTGGGCATGGTGGCACATGCCTGTAATCCCAGCGCTTGGGAGGCTGTAAAGAGGCGGATCACTAGGAGTCGGATGTAATAGTGAGACCTTGAACACACTGTAGATCCTTCCCTAAACTTCAAAAATAGAAAATAAAAAATGTTACAGTACGGGCCCGGCGGGATGGCTCAGTGGTCTAAAGCGCCTGCTTGGGAAAGCATGGGCGTCTTCAGGGACCTCGGTTCGATCCCCGGCACCACATGCTGCACTAGCCCTGCCCTCGGGGCGGGCTGAGCTGGCCATAAAAATGAGTGAATAAACAAATAATGGTTCTGAAACAAGAAAAAAATAAATAAACTTTAAAAAAAAATGTTACAGTAAAGTCAAATTTGTATTCCTATGTGGACCCAAAATTACTAGAATCACTTTTTCCATAGTAAGCAACTCACTAAATAACATTACATGCTCACAGTTATTTTTAAAAGTGCACATAAGTTATAATTTACTAAATTTTAGGTCCTGAAAATTCAAAATAGTCTCAGTTTGTAACTATAAGCTTCACAGTATGTAAGATATCTAGGCAAGATGGCAGTCTCACAGAGATTAAAAAGCAGTCCTCTGAAGTTTTTAGAAGGCATATGTTCTTATACAATTTTGTTCAGTAAAAGAGAAACAGAATAGTAGAACCAACACCAAGTAAGTCCTAATAAGCATTTTGGAAGGCTGACTCAGGAAGATCCCATGAAAAGCGTCTGGCGCTATCGCTCAGTGTGAGGTTTTATCCCCAGTATCACAGAAGAAAAGCATCTCAAACAATGGTCAGGACAGAGCGCCAATTCAGTTCCATCTTCCCAGAAATCACCATGTTTGTTGAAGACAGAACAACCAAGTCTGGAGCTGTACATGGATACACAGAGTGCCAGCTTGCACCCCAGTAAGCACGCATGGCCTGGGGTACTGGTGGTCTGACCAACAGCAGCCCCCCTGTGTTACAAGCTTTCCCTACCTCAGGGGCTCTTACCTGCCCATGCGCGGTCAGCTGTTAGAAGCAAGGATAAATTGATTATGCACATGATTAAGGTTCACAGTCCTATAACTTTTGAAAGAACCACTTTAAAAGCAGGGTAAGATATAAAACTTAAAAGGCTTATTTTAAATGCTGGAAAATCGGTATACCCAGGGTGGTTATGGAAAATTGGTACATTCACGGCAGCACTTTGACTTTTAAAACAAGTATAATGTATCTTCAGAAAACTTTTTTTTAAAACAAAAAAAACTACCATAAATTGGTAGATCAACAAAGACAGGTGATTTTTCTGAAAGGCATTTTAATTTGTAGTTATTACAACACAGCTAAAGTAAAAGCACCTCGGTTTTTCTTATTAACATTACATGGGCATATAGACTAGTAAAAAGAAATAATGAGGCCTATTTCTCAGATCCAAATTGTTTATAAGAACTGAAAGCCTTAAAGCTTGGTAGATTTTAATCAAGACTTCCATTAACCCCCTACCAATATCCTAGGGATTGTAAGACTTTTAAACAAAAGGGAAAGTAGAATGCTTTTAAAATGACTTAATGTAATACAGTATTAAGCTATGTAAGTTTTAGCCTGTACACAACAGGTGACATAGCACAAGCAAACATTTCTCTTTCTTCTCAGTGATAAAATTAGACACAGAAACAAGCCACTGGATTACATCTTGAAATAATCCTGAAATAAATAAGAACACTAATACATACAACTAAAATGTAATAGTCCATATGCATAGTGAATCAACATAACAAGCACAGGCCACACAACACACAGTTTCAAATGACTGCTCAAAAGTTATCCACATTCAATGTCCCTTGATCATAAGTACATGATAGCCCCAAATTGTAGAATAATGTGTAGTTCATAGTTGTATGAGTTATTTACATATATGGTCTCCAAATTCCATAAATAGGTTCAAAGGAAATCAGAGGCCTGAAACAGCTTTACCCTGATTATCACATTTTCCATTCATGCTGATGCAGTGAATACTCATCTGCCCTCTGAAGCTCCTTCTTGACTGCTTCCTCCAGGGCCATATTGAGGAGATGAAAGCCTGCATGCCCGAGCTGTTTCGGAATCCTGTCAACTACAGCAAAATGTGAGCACGCGTACAGAAACTTCCAAAATGCTGAAACAGAACCCAAAGGTGAGGGCTCACCACTGTCTTATTTTTTGCTTCTGAAGTGTAGTAACCAAGCTCACTCTCTATGTGAAGTCTAACTTTCTGCAATTTGATTGCTGCTGGGCTTTCACAAACATTGCTTTTCAAGAATGAAAAGACAAACAACAAAGAGTCCCAGAAAAGTCTTCTTTGGTGATAGAATTTAAAAAGTCATTCACTCCTCTACAAGAGGCACCTGGCATTCTTTTTCCTCTGTTTGATCATTTCACTGAATACTATCTCCACGAACATTTGCGAGAGTTAAAGAATTGGTACCTGTGGCTTATCATCGTTGGCATTGTTCCAAGAATATTTTATAAAAACTTCGCTTTCAATATATAGCCAATGTCAAATAATTGTCAGTGTATTTAGAAGTCATTCCATCTCCTGCAACCTCCTGTAAGAGCTGCTTTTTCCACCTAGCCATTCCATATTTTTAAATTTAGTTCATGTATTTATTTGGTACAAGGTCTCATTATGCAGTTCAGACTCACACAGATCCTCCTGTCTCAGCCTCTCCAGTGCTGGGATTACAGGTGTGTGCCATCATGCTTGGTTTTGGGTCCCACACAGCATGCCTGGGGCTGACATGACATGTGGTACAGAGATCGAGGTTAGATCCTTGTGCCTGAAAGGCAGGTACTTAGACTGCCCAGCTAACTCCCTAGCCTGCTATTTGATATTTTAATCTGAATGCTTTTCAAACTTGTAGCTATACACCAGCTTCACAGTTTCCCTCTTGCAAAACAGGTGACTCTGGAGATGTGCTAATGCCACCACCATTTTTGAAAGGAAACGAAGACCATGGATTTTTGAAACTAGATTGTACTCAAAATTGCGTTGGATCCCATCACTTACTGGATAGGCAACTTCAGAAAAATGAACAAACATGCCTACAACACCCTTGTTCTCTATCAGGTGGAGTTGAAGACAGCAACTGTAGCAAAGCGTCGCTGTATTAAACAAATCATTATACATAGAGGAGAGTTTGGCCTCTGGTGTTTTTCAAATGATAGCTGTTCTGCCTCTCCTCCTCCACTTAACTAAAAACACTGACACTTGCCTATAAAACCTTTAGGAACTGCAGAAAAATTCTACATTTAGCACAGCTACAAAAATCATGTCCTCTGCTTACTGCATCCTGTTTCGGAGTTCTTGTTGTCACTCAGAGAACAGGGATTAAAAAACAGACTATTCCTCATCGCAACCTTATCAAGCAGTCCTTCTCCTAAGCCATCCCGTGTAAAATGCTACATCGAATTTATTGAAGGTTTTGTCAAGTTATGGTTGTTCTCAAATCTAGGAGAGTTCCCTATCTCCTTTTAAAATAAAAATTATCAAATAAACTTTTAAGGAAATTCTCTTAACCTGAATGTCAGGTCTTCTTTACCTACCCAAGCTATATCACACATCATTTCCTGATAACAGCTTTGTAGTTTTCCAAACAAGCTCAGACAAATATTTCCTTACAACTGACTTTACTTTCTCAACTGAATATGATCTGTTCCCCTTTAAACACACAAAGTTACTGTCCTATCACCTCCCTCTCCTCATTCCTACCATAGCTGCTTGTCGTAACTGGAGAGAAGTCTGACTTAATAGTCTTCGCACTTTTTACATGCTGTTACATTTTCTAAGTCTAGCAGGTGCTAAATTAGTATTTACAGGCTCACAAGAAAGTCAAACACTAGTACTTCAGTAACTGATTCTACAAAGCTATCCTGATCTTTCAAAATTTCTATTTATTTTAGGCCAAGGTTTTTTGTTTGTTTGTTTGTTTTGTTTTTTGTTTGTTTGTTTTTTTGTTTTTTTCCCTATGCTATGGTGGTTCTCTGGTGAGGGAAAATGAACCCTCCACTAGGTAAGTTTGGTTGTGCTTCAGTCTGGAAGCCTACAGGACACACTGAAATCCTACAAACAGGAGTTGCAATCCCCCCAAGCATGAATGACAGTTCATCTCTACTCTTGCAAGAGAACTTTTTATATAGCGCTATGATTCTTGGAAAACAAGCAGAGTATATACTGAACAGTTTCCTTCTTTTTTAAGACTTGATTTTTCATTCTTACAATAAACGTTGTAAAATACCCTGCACAAATTACAATAAACAAAGTTTCAAAAAGGACTTGGAGTACCAAATATTTCACTGCGGACCTGTGGACCTCAACTTTATGTGATTACTGCAACCTACTTCTGTAAAGCACGCCTTGGAAACAGCTGAATCCCTGTACAGCCACAACCTTGGAAGACTCAAAACAGGACGTCATACTATGGGAACCCGCACTAATCATCAAGGTGACTAAAGAATGCACCTTTCAACTATAAAAAGTGAAATTTATATCTCTCTCAGGTTCCCTGCTTAAGCTTCAGAAATGCATTTATTCAAATCATCATAGTTATTAACGTTTTCCCCTATAATAATGTTTAAAGAAAATGTCAGGGTTTCTGTTTCGTAACTACCACTGTGAGGTAATTCTAGCTAATGAATGTCATGGAATGATATAGTTTTCCTGTTTCCCAGGAAAGCTGGGTAGAGGGACCTGCACTTGCCAACACGCTTCTGTGTTATCCCATGGAGAGGCCTAATGACACAGACACTAATTCTAACCATGTAGAATGAATGGTAAGCAAGGTGCAGTTATTTAACTACAAATCTATTCAGTGCTGTACTATTTGTAATAACACAAACTAGAACTATACGTCCACCAAGAAGGAATCTATCAGCAGCCTTTTTAGGACAATTTGTATGATATACAGCAAAGTATGAGGATGCCAAACAGAGAGGCGGTGCACAGTACATACTGCTGGGGACAAATATTTATAATTATTATAAAGTTAGCCTGAAAGCTTCACAAATGCATTTATTCAAATCATCAGTTATTGATGTTTTCCCCTATAATATAAAGCCATGCTGTAGTGTGCATGTCTCTCTGTGTGTGTTACAGTACCCATGTATGTTTATTACCAGCAAAGGATACAAATTTTTATTACGTATTTCCTTCCTTTGCTTATATTTTCTAAAATTATACTCCATAAGGAACATATACTTTTATGGGAAAGAAAATACCAAGACGTATTAGTTTAAGAAGTGCTTCCTCCTTTCCTAGCCTCTTTCCAACCCTTTTCCCTTTGCTGCATGGCTGGCCCCAGCCCATAGGCCACCCCTCTCCTGAAAACTACAAGATCTAAGTAGAAATACCGTCACTTTCATCACGACCACCCATACTTCAAACAACTCATTGAGACATGAACTCTGAAGAACATAAAGAATGAAGATAGGTTTATAGTTTTCAGATTTCTGAGATGAAACTGAATTATTCACATCCATTACATAGAGTTTGAATGATTCACAGCCAATTTTATTTTTATAATTGTAATGAAACAGCTGGGATTAGAATCTATTCAAGGACTGCTAAGAAATTTGCACCGCACCTACTAAAATTAGGCTCTGTATCCAAAATTCTGATTTGAACATCTGACTGTTAACACTGCAGGCATAGTCACTCAGAGCCAAGAAACTGAGGACACAGACGTCAGGCCCATCATGCTCCTGCTAGCATTACTGCGCTTCTCCCTGCGCACGTTTCCCTTTGTCTTTGTTCCTTTGCAGCCCCCTAGCAATGCAATGCCTTGCACACGTCATTTCCAAAGAATGAACTCTGACCCAGTTCAGGTAATTTTTAAAGAATTCAGGCTGTCTGTGTGACAGTTACTTACAATGTATGGGTTCTTGACCATTTTGGAAATTATTTGGCTCCATAATTTGTACTGCTAAGGAGCTCTGAGCAAAGGCATACTCTGCCTCGGATTTTCCAAGGCAGGAAACAGTACGTAAAGATGGAGTGACTCACCCAGGGTCACGCAGTGCCTCAGCCACAAAGCGAACCTGAAACACAAACCCCCTTTCCTCTAATCCGCTGCACTTTCCACTGTGTCACGGGGAAGAGTCACAAGAACACATAAAACCTAACTTTACTCAGAAAAGAAAATCCAGTCATGGTTGAACCACAGCCAGAGCTAATTGAGGTGGAGCACACCCTTTTCCAAACCCAACTGCAACCTCAAAGTGCCAGCACAGTTCCAAAAATGTACTCGCCTAAATATTCAAATTCCATCAGAATTTAGGATAGGCTCTCAAATAGACAGACAGACAGACAGACAGATAGACAGACAGACAGACAGACAGGGGAGAAAGGAAGGAAGGAAAGAAGGGGGAAGGAAAGAATCTTATATTCCCATGTCATTAATTTATTAGATATACTAAGTAGACCATAGATAGTACATGCAAAATTGATCACATTTCCGGCCTGCAAGATAGCTCAGTGGACTAAGCACCTGCCTAGCCAAGCACAGGGACCAGGGTTCAATCCCTGGCACCACATGTTGCACTGGCCTCGCCCAAGGGACATGCTGAGCCAGTGACCAACAGCAGGCATGGGCCACATGCTTCCCATCCCAGTTCTGGGGAGGTGGAGACAGGAGGATCACTTTAAGTCCAAGCTGCATAGTGAAACCGTGTACCCAATCCATTAAAAAAACAAAACTTCACATCTCAAAATTCTTAAACTATCTTTGAGTTAGTTATCTAATTCAATCAACATATATAAGCAATATCATACTTTCATAAATGTAAGGTTAAGAATGGTGCAAGCATCAGTATTTTCAGCATGCAGTAAGCACAATGCAATGTTATTTAAGAAAATATTCTCAGTCCTACACTTTCAATGCTTCATTAAGAAACAGGAAACAGGGGCTAGCCAGATAGCTCAGTGGCCTAAAGCACCTGCTGAGGCTAGCCTAGGCAGGCAGAGGACCGCAGTTCACTCCCCGGCACCACACACTATGCTGGCCCCACCCTCAGGGGTTGAGGCAGCCAAAAAATAAAGTTAAAAAAAATAATAATAATAAAATAAAATAATAAAAAGGGAAACAACATTCTATGTGGCATTATGAAAAAGTATTTTCTAACATAAGAGATACGTATGTGCAGCATATGAAAATAAAGATTAAAGGAAAATGAAGATTATTAAAGAAAAATATGCAAAACTTCTTTTCTGTTTCCCTCCAAGCCCACAATACTGAGTTCCCCAGCACATAACTTAAAAGAATAAAAAATTTTACAATTACATTAAGAAATTCAGCGTAACAAGAATGTTACCCAGAGAGACAAAATTAAAAAGAGCAAGTGCTCCCTGAAAAAAAGAGGTGTCTCTCTGCTTTCAGTTAAAGCACTTCGATCAAGTTTTCTCAAGAAAATGAGTGCTGCTTGAAAATAAAGTTGTCTAAGAATGCGGCAAATGTAACATAAAGCAAAAATATTCACCAGTATTCCTGGTTCTCACGTATTGAAGTGAATATGCATGATAAGAGGCAGCCCTCAGGGAGGAGCACTGGCTTTCCTGAATCCTCTACATTATCATTAACTTAATCACAATGTAATAGTTAATGCTTAGGGCCAGGGAGATAGCTCCGTGGCACAAGTGCCTGCCTGGCAAGTGCAAGGTCGTGAGTTTGAACCCTGGTCCCACCAAAAAAAAAAAAAAAAAAAAAAAGTTAATGCTTAAATAATAATCTAGCGCACTATTCCCATGTTTTTGTCATGTACCGATGTATTTTGCATATTAAAAATTACCCTTTGGAGGACCATGGGGATGGAGGACAATGGGGATTTGGACATTACCTTTGGGTAACGGCCATGTATTTTCTCTTACAAATGACTGGAATTGTGCTACAAGAAATTATCTCAATGAAATGGGAAGGCCAAAGAATGAAACATATGAGGAAGTTTGTCAGCGTTCTCTACCACTACAGAGAGCAAGTCGCCCACATGCTCATCAATGTGGGGTGCTCAGCACGCTATGATATTGCTGCAGGCAGCTGGGCTAGATACGAATGTTGTAGGCAGTCAGACAGGGCTAGGCCCTCGAAGGAGATAATTCAGAAGGCAAGATATCCAGCAACTGTGGGAGGGACGGATGCTCCTGCTGGCGGCCAGACCGAAAGACCAAAGATCGAACAAATGCTGACCTCCTTAAAGATTGACATCCGATATTGATCACCACCCTGAGGGAGCCAGAAGAATCATTAGTCTGACTGCTACCAGATGGCTACCTGATAAAGCTCTGTGCTGCATTCACTCCCGCTTGCTACGTGACTTGCTTCCCCTTTTGGTCCTGGACTTCATCAATCTTACCTGAGCAGTGGTGCTTGTACCCTCATTGGTAGATCACTGCTTTGTCCCACCTCATGATCACCTAAGCGAGTGTCCATGGTTTTCACTTTAGACCCAGCTCACCACACGGTCTTCCTCTATAGAAGTCCCTGGAAGAGACAGCTTTCGGGGGACACCCACTCGGGACACCACTCCTGTCCCTCCCTCGGGCAGGAGCTTTCTTTCCCCTAATAGATAGATAGATAGATAGATAGATAGATAGATAGATAGATAGATGATAGATAGAGATAGATATAAAAGATAAATTAGGAGAAAAAGTAAATAAATAAATAGCTCATGAAAAAAATTTAAAAAATAAATGAAAGATAAATTAGGTGTCAAAATATAAGCACAGAAATACTTATGGGCTGAAATTTACTAGTGGCTTTCATTTTCTTTAGTGTACTGTAATATCTATATCTTTCGCAATGAGGGCACATCACTTGCATAATTTCAAAGTGCTACTTTTCTGTTTTGTACCTACACAAATTAACTTTGAAATCGCAGCTAGTCATCCAAGCACTTATGAGCAATTCACAGTGAGTTGAGGAGAGACTGAACAAGTTTTATAAGGTGGCTCTATGCAACCAGCTAGCCAGGCTTGCAGTCCCATCTCTCATTTTTTATAGATGGTGACCTCATGCAAACTCAGCTCTCTGCCTCAGTTTCCTCAACTAAATAAAGGGGATAATAATAGTTTCAATCTCAAATGGTTGTAAGGAAGGTGAAATGGTTTAATCCAGTAATAAAGTCATGGACGGCAGTGAACTTTTCATCCCAGGAACTGAAATGAAATGCTAAGTGACATGTGATCGGTTCTGAAGATCTACCCGCTTATACCCACCACTTACGTGTGAATGCGCCTTCCTGCAATTTCAGCAGTAGTGTTCC
>PVJA010010286.1:0-57945 GCA_004027025.1 Myocastor coypus
GGCAGCAGGAGGGCGATGTGGTCACATCTATCTTTTCCTTACCACCCTGTTGGTGATGTCCTGTCCCGTTGATCTCAATGAAAGGCCTCTCTGCTTGGTGACAACCAAGCCCCTGAAGCTCAGCCAGTCTCCAGAAATCTGAGGCCACAGCTTTCATTCACCCCAGACCTCAGAGGCAGACAAAGCATGCCCATGGCCTGGGGACCCTGGGCACCCCACTGCTAACCTGGGCTGCTGTAGGGCTTGGAACCTGTCAGGCTGTATGGCCACTGGGGTGCACTAAGTCACCAGGCATTTGAGCCAGTTTCAAGGACATCTCTGGCTGGAGACTGGCAGCATTTCCAGCATTTCTCAGGCCACAGTTGTGACCCATCAACAGGGGCAGAACTGCCTTAGTAGGTTCTGATCAAGATTATTTCTTAAAGTAGAGAGGGTAGAATCTTGGAGAACATAGCTGGAAATATGTGGGGGGGCGTCCTCAGACAGGTGGGTATTTCAGGAGCCTTCTGTACAGAGAAGCATGTGCGTGGACGGCGGTATTTGCACGCCTTTGGGTTGCTCAGAAGTCTGAAGTCACTTCTGCCACGCCACGTCTTGGCGGCGGCCTGCCCGTGGGTGCCAGCCAGCACTGCTCCGGCTGCAGGGACCTTGTTGGCAAATGGAGGCCTCGGTTGCTGGGACCAGCACAGGGCCGTCACCGTGTCAGCATCCTCTCCTGGGTGGTGGTGAAAAGCAGGGGACCAGAAGGCCCCAGAGCGTGGCTGCCACTGTTAAGCAGCACCCGGGTGGAGCCTGGGGGCATGGGGGAGGGGTGCTTCTGGTACTGAGCGCCTTGCTACCACAAAAGCGGCTGGTGCCTGGAGGAAGAGGTGGAACAGGAGCTGCAGAGGTTTGGCCCTGGACACTTTCTGAAAGGCAACATGTCCCCTCCAAGCCTTCCCGGAGCTGCTCTTCTGGGTGCCCCGGGCCACAGCCCACTGGCGGTGGCAGGACCGATCCCTCCCACCCTGCTTCACACTCCCAGAGGGGCTCCCTGCCTGGTGTGAGTAGATTTCTGGGGCTCACGCCCCGCCTGCCCCTCTTCACTTTAGCAGCTGCTGCCGCAGCAGAGCAAACACCAAAGGGCTGCTGGGAAGGAGCCTGGTGCACCCCACCGAGGTCCCGGGAAGCCAGGACTGTCCCTGGATGTGGGAGACAGCCTTCCAGGATGAGTGGCCACCTCGTTCCCTGCCTGGCCCGGAGCACTGCTGAGGGCAGGATCTTGACCTCAGACCTCCTGATGCAGTTGCCCCAGCCAACACCTGATACTGAGAAGCTCTGTGGAATATCTGCAAGAACGAAAGAGGCTCCTAGCTGTGTGGGCATGATAGCACGCACCTGCGGGCCCTGTACTCTGCGAGTCTGAGGCAGGAGGACCACAGGTAGAGCCCGGCCTGGGCCGCGAACCTTGCCCTTCCTGAGCACCTGCACGTACCGAGCTCTGAGCTCACTGGGTCACCAGAGCCCACAGGAAGGTCTTTTGGCTCCATTTTACAGACGAGGATGGCGAGGCTCTGAGAGGTTGAGTGATTGACTGGTCATTAGGACCCCAGACACCTGATGCACCTCAGAAGGCCGCAGCCTCTGTTGTCAAGCTGTGCTTGGGGCTCCAGCCCCGGCAGCCCTCGGCCCCTCCATGCAGCCGGACACCCTCTCTCGGGAGCCGAGCCGGCGCTGCCAGGATTAGGCCTTCTCGAGGCAGCGCGTGCTCAGGGTCCCAATCTGCGGCTGTCAATAGACTCCCTGCACCGCCTCTTAGATCTCCACGAGGCTGATCGAATTTCCTTCGCCCAGGCAGTGCCTCCTGAGGAC
Source organism: Myocastor coypus (assembly GCA_004027025.1). Classification (NCBI taxonomy): domain Eukaryota; kingdom Metazoa; phylum Chordata; class Mammalia; order Rodentia; family Myocastoridae; genus Myocastor; species Myocastor coypus. The sequence goes on from PVJA010010286.1 coordinate 1,852, forward strand.
TTTGAAATTTCAGGCTGGGCCAGCAGAGCAGGGAATGCAAGGTGTCATCTGCCCGGCCCGGCTCCATGACGTCAGAGCTGCCCAGAGGCCCGCGACCGATGTGTCCCCACAGACACAGCACATCTGGCTAGTGCACAGCACCGGCACCCATGTTTCCAAGCCACTGAAACTGGGCTGCTTACTAATGACAGCGGCTCGTGGGCCACGCGGCCCGAGCTCTCCCCAGATGGACGTGGCTAGGCAGAGGGAGAGCCGGAACGGAAGGGGAGGAGAGGGCTGTTAAGGCAGAGGGACGGCGAGGCTCGGGCGGAGGCTGCGGGTGAGGCGGGGCCTCGAGGTTGTCAGCGGGCAGCCAGCGAGGGCCTTATTTCAAAGCAATTTAGCCGATGGGATTCCAGGCTCACAAACCAGGAGTGTTACTGAGACGAGGAGCAGCTGGCTGGCTCACTTGTACTCAAGCGACAACCCAGCGCCCAGCGGATGCTCGATCCGCCCCTGAGAAGCGGCTGGGACTTGGGGCTCCCAAGCAACAGCTTGGAACTATGTGAGATGGGCTCTGGAGGCCAAGCCTAAGCTGGGCTGAGGGTTTAGAAGCTTGGGAATGGGGCCAGCCCCGGTGCTGCACGAGGAACCCCAGTACTCTGGCAGGTGGAGGTAGCGGGCTCTCAGGTTTGCTCCTGGCCTGAGCAGTTAAGCAGTTTAGGACGAGGTTCTCAAAATAAATAAATAAGACTTGGGAATGCAGCTCAATGCAAAGGCTCAGTCACGCGCACACACACACACACACATGCACGCACACACACACACGCACATGCACACACAGAGCGAAACACAACCCTCAGTGGCAGCTTTTTGTTTTATTTCATTTTGACCTGGAAAATTACACCAGGGCTGTTGCTCTCTCTACTTTCTCCATCACTGGGGAAACCGAGGCCCAGGGCAAAGAGGGGCCCAGCCCCCCACAGCCAGGCAGCAGAGGTGCACTGGAGGTCCTGAGGGGTGGAGCATTGTAAGGAGCTGTGGCTGGTCACCCGGTTCTGCTCTAGCCACTGTGCCCTTTGAGAACCAGGGCTGGGAGCCATGGAAGGGGCTGGGGCTGGCCCTGCTGCCCCGGAGGTGGGGGTCAGGAGGGGGTGAAGGAGTGCTCAGGGTGGGGCAGGCCCACAAGGCCCCAGGGTCCTGGGATGTGCAGGGGACACCAGCTCTCCCTCTTCTGTCCCCGCAGGTGTTCCAGCGCCGTGAGGACGGCTCCGTAAATTTCTTCCGGGGCTGGGACGCATACCGAGAGGGCTTCGGCAAGCTCACAGGGGAGCACTGGCTAGGTGAGGCCCTGCCCTGCGCCCTGGCCCCTCCCTGAGCAGAGGCACTGGGGTTCCCTGGCCTCACACACGAGCGACCATGTGTGAAGGTGACCGGTCACATTGAATGCAAGGCCTCAAGGACAGGACTAGGGGAAGCAGGGCCAGTGTGAGGGCCTAGCAGACACAGGCTTGTGCTGCCCCGTGGTGTGTCCGGGGCCCGTCACTGCCCTGCACCTCGGGCTACAGCAGGTGCAGGCGGTGCTTCACGGTCCGCCCGGTCTGCCATTGGGGTCAGCACGGCTGCCTGGGGCCGAGGAGAGCAGCAGGCGCTCACGTCCTCCCCCAGCAGGGACCCAGCCCTGGCTGCCCCGAGAGGGCTTCAAAGGGTCCTCTTAATGCTGCCCTTGCTCCGTGTTCCCCTGTAGACTCGCTCAGTCTTTTGGCGTTCTGAATGCCTTAGCTCATTTCATTCTACTCTGGAATAGCTGCAGAACTCCCAAGTTCAGGGTCCTGTGTGGACACGTCCAGGAGGCAGCTGTGGCCCAGGGTGTGGTTTTGCTCTGTTGTATGGACAGCACAGTGACCATCCACGTTGGGGGGTGGGGGTGTGCAGCTCATTCTGAGAGCTCTGCAGCCATTGCCTCTAATTCCAGGGCAGTTTTCAGCTGGCAAAGGCCCCGTTCTGACAAGATAGCACAGGGGACTAAGCCCTGCTTTGGCAAGTGCAGCCCTCGGCCCTCAGTCCCACATTCAGGGCCCGCCGAGCAGGTGAATGAGTCTGGGTGTGGCACACGCCTGCAATCGTAGCACTGGGGAGGCTGAAAACAAGAGGATCACTCCAAGTCAGAGCTGCGCAGTGAGCGCCTGCGCCAGTTCACAGTCCCTGCACATGTCCCTGCACCCAGCCTGGACCTCTGTGGCTGGCCTCTGGTCAGTGTCACTGCCTCCTCTGCCGGCCCCAGCACCTCCACCCGTGTTTAACTAGAGGCAGGGCTCTGGGGGCCCCGGTGGGCACAGCAGCCTGGGAGGGAGCAGGCTTGTCTTGGGCACAATCCCTGCCCATGGCGGCTGTGTCCCAGCAGTCACTCCATTTGTATGTGCCCTTTGCAGTGAATCTGTCACTTGCTGTCCCTGCACACCCTGGAGTGTTTCTGGGAAGTTGGGGCCCTGTGGCACAGAGGCATTTCCCACAGGGCTGAGAGCCAGGTCTGCAAGGACTCCAGTGGGGCCATGAGCCCCAGAGGTAGGGTGCAGGGGCACAGCGGCCTCTGGGAGGGTGGGGCTCTTCCTCACCTGGCCTGCAGGAGGGAGCCATGCCTCTGTGCACCTGCGACCCAGCCTCTACCCCCGTGCACCTGCTGAGCACCGGGCCTGCATCCTGCAGACATCTGTTTCTGAAACCTCAGGCCCAGCTCAGAGGATGACTGCTGCCATACGCATGTGCTGGGGTGGGTGGGCTCTCTGCAGGGTTGTAGGTTGGGGACAGTAATTTAAAGTACACTCTAGAGGGGCTAGATGGGGAGACCCCAGCCGTGCTGAAGGTGGAGGCTGGGGGCTGGGGCCGTGTGTGGCCACCCACCCACTCATCGCAGCCCGGTGTCTCCGCTGCTGGGCGCCACATCTTAATTGAAATCTATCCACAGTGGCTGAAGGTGCAAAGAAGCTCTTACACAGACGGTGATTAGCTCGCAGACACCGGGGCCCTGACGAGAATGCCAACGCCAGGCCAGCGCCCCCTCACTCCCTGTGCCTGTTGCCTGCTCACACAGGCTTTTGTTTTTTCCTATTGAATTATGGGAGCTCTTTATATATTAAGGTTATTGATCCTTGGCCTGATGCCTGGGATACTTGAGTCCCAGTCATTTGTCTTCCAGTATTGTTAGCTCCTAGAAGTTTTAAATTGTTATGTAGTCCTTTCTACCAGCTAGTTTCTTCCTCAGCTCTAAGTTCTAGGCCCTGATTTTACCCCCAGGCTCGCAAACAGCTCCATGTGTTTTCTTGGCTTTTCTCCTGGTATTGTTTCCATTGGGCTCTTGAATCTACCTGCAAGTTCACTGACTGTGAAGTTGGGGTGTGGCAGGGGTCCTTGACACTTCCTTGTGCCCCGTCCCCTGTAACTTGCACTTGGAGGGACAGTGAGCTGCCCTGAGAAGTCCCCAGGGCTGTCACAGTCCTGGATGATCAGCAGGGGCTAGAGAAGCCCAGAGAGCCGAGGTGGAAGGAGGCAGGGCAAGGTGTGCCTGCTGTGGGACAGGCAGGGACCCCATGTCCCCAGGATGGAGCACTCGAGCCCAGCACAGCGAATGGGAGCAGTGCGACCCTGCTGGGTGGTCTCCAGGTTCCAGCGACTCTGCGGTGGCAAAGAGCACATCATCGCCCTCTCAGCTGCTTCCCAGATCAGGAGATTTGTCCCAGCCTGGGTTCAGGTCAGCTAAATGGCTCCGCTGCTGAGTAGCTGGACCACCAAGCCAGCTCCTCGCCCTCCCTGGGCCTCTTGTCACCCTCGTGGTGACAGGGATGATGACAGCCCCTGCAAACACCTGCATGTGCGAGTGGTTGCAGGTGCTGGGACCACCGGCTCTGGCTCACTGTGAGCCCTGACCCAGTGCTGCCCCAGAGGCCACTCAGCAGGTGTGCAGGGTCCCACAGAGGGGGCACAACCACCAGGGGGTGGGGAGGTGGGGACCTGGGAGACTGCACTCCCTTGGTCCTTGAAGGTGGAGGTTCCAGCTGAGGTCCCTGCAGCCGTCGTCCTTGTGCTTCCTACCGCTGCTTCTGCGGACCCTGGCCCTGGAAGAAAAGAGCCAGTGTCCCTGCATTGGGGGGGTGGCACACGCTGGCCCCTGGTGGGCTGGCGCAGGGCAGGCAAAGGGGAGAGGCTGATGAAATGTCACCGCTGTTGCTAACCTGAGGCATTTAATTAAACGCCCTCTTAATCAGGAGCTAATCACGGAGGCAGGGGAGCAAAGCCAGCAGCAGCCAGCGTGTGTGAGGAGGAACGTGGAGGGGAGGGGCAGAGGCAGGGAGGCATGCGGGACGTGGGCGAGCGGCAGAGCCAGTCCTGGCGACAGCACCGCATTCCACTTCTGTACACTGGGTATGGCCAGGTCGGGAAACGCAAGAGGACAGGCGGCCGAGACCCAGGGTCATCAGCTCTTGCAGGGGCTCTTGGGTTGTCAGAGAAGCCCGAGGACTGGGTTAGGACCGGCAGGGGCAGGGCTCTGAGCCCAGGGTGGGGAGCGAGTACCAGGTCCAGCCCCAGACTCCCCACTTCTTACCCAGCTCCCACAATCTTTCCACCGCCAGCTCAAACCCTGGCATTTGGAAAGCACGGCCCAACTTATAACAGAAAACCAAACAGGAAAAACCGTCCGTGTCCAGCTTCCTGCCAAACATGATCTGCAGGAAGAAGGCAGCGGCCCGAGGTGGACAGCACCCTCTTGGTTGTCCCCGTGGGTCGCCACCACACGCTCTCAGCTGTCATTTCCCCCACTTCTTTTTCTGGTGGTCGCCTCCTCCTCCGCCCCTTCTGATGTCCTCCCCCTCGCTCCAGGGCTCAAGAGGATCCACGCACTGACCACCCAGGCCACCTACGAGCTGCACGTAGACCTGGAGGACTTCGACAACGGCACAGCCTTCGCGCGCTACGGGAGTTTCGGGGTGGGCTTGTTCTCGGTGGACCCTGAGGAGGACGGGTACCCGCTCACCGTGGCTGAGTACTCGGGCACTGCAGGTACAGTGAATGGTGTGGGGGTCCTGCCAGGTTGAGTTCTGTGGCCCAGGCTCAGGGCGGCTCCCAACCTGTCGCACTTGTCCCCACCCTACCATGCAAAGCCACCCCAGCCAGGATCCCGTGCTCACTTTGCAGACGAGGAAACAGTGCCCAGAACTGGAAGCCAGGAAGTAGGCAGCTCAGGGAGGAGGGGTAGAGGGGTAGAGGGTGCGCGCGCAGGGCCGCCTGCGCATGCGCACACCCTGTCCTCACTTAGCTGCGTGCCGCGCAGGTGACTCCCTCCTGAAGCACAGCGGCATGAGGTTCACCACCAAGGACCGTGACAGCGACCACTCGGACAACAACTGCGCTGCTTTCTACCGCGGTGCCTGGTGGTATCGCAACTGCCACACGTCCAACCTGAACGGGCAGTACCTGCGCGGCGCGCACGCCTCCTACGCCGACGGCATCGAGTGGTCCTCCTGGACCGGCTGGCAGTACTCGCTCAAGTTCTCCGAGATGAAGATCCGGCCGGTCCGAGAGGACCGCTAGACTGGCGCCGTCCAGCCCGCGCGCCCCCAGCCCCGCGCGCCCCGTGCCCCCGCCCCAATACCCGCACTCCGTGCCCGCTGCTGCGAGGACACTGTCCGCCCTATGCATGACTGAGCCGCTCTCTGACCGCGCCAGGGCCCGTGCTGTTCCCTTGGCTGCGTGCCCAGGCAGCAGTGAGGTCCAACCTGGGTCCCGCCCGGCTTCTGCCTTGCCTCTCCCACCTCTGGGCCTGTGTGGAGCCAGCACCAGTCTGGGCGGCGACAGACTCTGGGGCTGACGCCCGCTTCCCTCTGCCCCGACCCCCACCAACTTCCCTGACCCCAGGCTTCTGAGGCCGCCTGGGAGCTGGGAGCACACCCCCCTCCCCACTCCCCTTCCGTCACCACCCTGAAAGTACCCCCACCCAGGGCAGTCAGCTGCAGGGTGCTGCCCCCTGCAGGCATCAGTGTGCACTGCCCCTTGGGCCCAGCCTGGCTGAACATGGCGAAAATGGGGAGACTGAGGTTTGGGCCAACATCGCCAGGAATCCCACGGAATCCTCCCGCTGCCCCTGCTCTGTGCTGCAGGTGACTGAGCAGCCTGCTCGGAGCTGCACACCCAGGTGTTTGCCCCTGGGTGGAGCAAAGGGCTACTTTTGATATTTCCCACTTCTGGGGACCTGAAGGGGGTCTTTGAGAAGGCCCAGCTCCCTGCCCAGGGCCTGGACAGGTGGTGGCAGCCCCTGGCACCTCTCTTTGGGCAGGAGGATGCACAGGGATGGGAAGTGGGTGCCATTTTCCTGAAAGGTCCAGGTGCCCACCTGCCCCAGACCTTCAGAGTGTGGCTCCGGACCAGCTGCGGCCTGCACAGTGCCCAGCACAGGGCAGAGGTGGCCCAGAGCAGCTGACTCCAGCCCAACATGACCAGGATGGTGCCAAGGAGCTGAGCAGGGATGGGAGGAGATGAGATAAAGGAGATACCAGCCACCGAGGGCTGACGTCGGTGCCTGTGCCAGCTCTGTGTGCCAGCCAGTTTAGCAGTGCCAAGCCCCTCTGATGTGCCATCAAACAAACTCCTGCAGCGTGATGTTACGAGCTGCAGATGCCTCTGGCTGGCAAGAGGCTGGGGCCCTTGTGCCAGGCAGATATGCTGGAGCGCAGCCCGGTGGGGGATAGGGCAGGGGACAGAGGGATGGGTGAGGGTGGCCTGAGGAGGCTGAGCCCAGGTTAGTAGCATGCCCCAGGCCAGGGCAGGCACTTCGAGGGCATGCAGTCCTGCATCTAGGCTCTGGATGAACAGGCACAAAGCCTGAGGTGACTGCAGAGCCTGGCCAGCCACCCCACCCTTGGCTTCCTCCTAGGCCCCCTTCTGAGCTCTGCACACTGCCCTGGGTCTCAAGGGAGTCCCAGACCTGAAGTCAGTGCATCTGATTGCCACCTGAGATGGGAGTGGCCGCAGGAAGCAGGGGACACTGGGCAGGCCTACCAGACCCGAGAGACATATGCCCAGCCAGGGGCTGGTGTCCTCCTCAGAGGTTGCAAGTTGCCAGTCCCCAGTGGACATGAGGTGGTGGCATCCCTGTGTCATACGATATCACCTACTGAGCTTCCTTTCTTTTCCCTTGGTGAGGAAAGTGAGCCAAGGAGAGGAGGGGTCTCCTCTATCCTTAACCCCAGGTCTTGGCAGGGATGACCCCACCCTACAGGGGCAGCCGGGGGCTTCATTCCTGGCCCCTGACTGCCAGTTATATATCTGGGACTTCAGCCAAGGCTGCCACCTGGTGTCCTCGTGGCAGGAAGGAACCTGGGCTTCCTCCCTGGTAGCCCTGATGCCATCAGCAAGGAGCAGGGACAGCGTTGAGAGCCACCTCTGCCTGCATCACCTGAACCCCAGCTGCATGTAAATAGGGTTTCCTACACCTGTCCTCAGGGCAGCAGTGACTCAGCTGGCACCCACACACATACTCCTGGCCCCCACCCTCATCTACTGGGTTTTGGGGGGCTGGAGCTCCATTTACTCGAAAGCACGTCTGTGTCAGGCAGAGATTTGGAGGATTAGCGAGCTGGTCAAGCAATGCGAGTGAACCACTGGCCGTATCTGTGAAGCCGAGGGCTCCCAGGTTCCCAGGCAGAGGGAGGAAGAAGGGCCATGAAGATACGCACGGCGCCTGCTGCCAGCCAGGGTCCTGTGCTGCAGCTGGAGGAGCAGGCGACCGGGCTCCCACAGGGGACAGGATGGTGGACTCCACGCCAAGTGGCCGGGGCACCCCAGGCCTGTTTCCCCATCTGTCTGTAGAGAAGGACTGAGGTCTAGCCCCTGGGACTGGAGCAGGTGGGCATCGGGGTCATAGCAACCTCAGTGCGCCTGGTGATGGCTGGGGCATGGGGTCCTGGACTGGGGAGGGCTGAGGCCAGAGGAGCATGGGGTGGGACAATCTCCTGCTGGGTGGGGCTGCGTGCACTCGGTGTCCTGCGTGTTCCTGTCTCCAATAAAGTGTCGTGGCAACCCAGCTCCAGCCTTGGCCTCCAGCCCAGCTCACTGTCCCACGTCACAGGTCACAGCGCTTTTCCAGGGTCAGTGGCTTCCTTCTGTAGACCTTGGAGGTCAGAAGAACAGGACCCAGACAGCAGGAATGAGGTGGCTGCCCTGGTGACGGGACCCTGGAGCCTGGTCTAGGGTCAACCCCTCCCGCGGCTGGGCTTTGGGCAGGGGGGTCTAGGCCAGCCCCACCTGTGTCCCCAGAGTGATAAACTGTCCCTCTGGGTCTCTCCTGGGGCTGGGGCACAGGCAACTCTGTCAGTAACTAATGGTACCTAATGGCTATTTATTCACAAAACCAATGGGAGGCTTACAGTAAAACAAAGCCCTGGGTTTGTTCACCAGAATGTGTGTTTACGAGCATCTGAGCTGGAGGGGCCGGGGAGGAGCCCGGCAGAGGCCGCGGAGAGGGGTCCTTACCCTCACCAGGTCTGGGTTCACAGAAGCCCCTTTCGGCTCTCTCTGCACAGGGTTCTCACCCACATAGTGCCTATCCTGCTGGCTGGGACAGCTCCCTCTGGGACACAGCTGGAGGAACCAGGGACAGGGATGCAGGCACCCCTGCCTGGTGTGCTTCCTGTGCTAGGGGCTCACGTGGCCAAAGGGGATAGGTGTGGGTCAGCCCAATATCCCAGCCCACTGTCACCTAGTCCATCCCACACTGACACTCAGCTTCCACACCTGAGAACCAAGGACAGGAATCTGGGAGTTCCCATGGTCACCCACAGGGTTTCCCGGGACACCCACGTTTATCTCCACACGGCAACTGTGATTGTCACCCCTGGCTGTCACTCCATGGCAGCTCCAGAGCTGGTGGAGCCCGGATGTCTGAAGGGCAGTGGGAGGCAGTCTTTTCAGGACGTGGGCTGAGCCTCAGAGTCCAGACATTTGTCACTCAATCCAACACTTGACATGGTTCTGGGCACCTCTAAAAAGGGGCAGAGAGGGGCAGGAGTGGCCCCAAGGCCAAGCTAAGGAGTAGGTTACATGAGGCCTGTGCTGCCCCCTTGAGACTGCCCTCACCCTAGACCTGAAGCCAGTCATGTGGCTTCCTGTGCTGCTTCAAGGAGCCTGACTGGCTCTAGGAGGGGAGAGCAGGGGTGGCACTGTCGCCAGCTGGGCTGTGTGCCCCTGGCGTCATGCTTACGTCTCCAGCAAAGGCTCCCCGACAGCTCCAACCCTGTCCTTAACCCATGACACCCGCTGTGCTCCCCCCTGCAGGTGTGGGCCTGGGAGAAGCGGGCGCTCAGGACCGTGTCACCCACATCACGCCCTTGCCAGGTCCACGCTGGCTAGCATCTGCCCATTGCTGCAGCCCCTGAGGAAGTATGCTCATTCTTGGGGTGTCTCAGAGGGCAAAGTGCCCACAGCCCAGTGGGCATCGGGCTGGGCTTTGTGACCCGAAAGCAGGTCACGCCATCTAAAGGACGGCCCACTACGGTGCTGGGAGTAGCTCCCGGGCCCTCTGGTAGAATCCAGGCCTCCGCTGCCTGACTCAGCCTCTCCAGGGGCCTCTGGAGTGGCTGGGGTGCAGCTGCCAATCTTCCTGTGAAGGGGACTGGCAGTCGAGGGCTTAGCAGGCACCTCTGGCTTCCCAGCCCATGGGAGCAGTCCTGCCAGGGCAGCTAGGCCAGCAGTGGGCAAGGTGTAGACGTGCACCCACTCCACATCCTCTCTGGGGAGCAAGGCCAACCAGACAAAGGTGAGACGTCAGGGCATTAATGGGCCTGCGGGTCTCCGCCGAGGGACCCAGGGGCTTGCGCCCACAGTTTGTGGCTAATGACACCACCACTCTCCTCCAAAGGGCAGTGTCCGCCCTCTCATCAGACCGCATCCTGTTTGTGTTGCGTCCTATTGTGTGGCCAGTACTGCCCCCTCCATCACCACCAATGTCCCCAAAGGGATCCCAGGGTTAGGAATGTGCGGCAATCAGCCAGGCCAGCGGCAGGCCAGGACACCCAGAGCCTATATAAAGCGGGGAGCAGCCAGGAGCCATACCTCCCAGACACGAGAGGAGCTCCAGCTGGCGCAGCACCCGGCCCAGGCGTTCACCTGTCCTCTGGGGTCCACTGGCTGCACAGTGAGTCCTCCCCATCCCCGGCAGGTGCTCAGCGTGGGCCCTGCAGGCAGAGGGTCCTCGGAGCCACACTCGGGGGGGAGGCCCCAGACCTCGTCTGCCCAGGGTGCCAGCAGCAGAGTGACCACAGCTGCCTGCCAGGGCCTGCTCCCTTTCCACCCTGTGCTGTGCCAACTGCTTCCTGCACTTTGGGGCCCCATGTTCAAGGGACAATGTCACAAGCGCATACCAGATTCTTGAAAGGGTCCATAGTCCCCTAAGGGAAGACGGGCCGATTTCTGTCCTGCATCCAGACACAGCCTTCTGAGGGACTCGGAGGCCACCACGTTGTACTCATCCCCCACGGCTCCCTGGTATGCACACTTCTTAGGACGGACTTATCGCCTCAGGAAGCCGCCATGCAGCCCACACAGAGGGCACCCAGGCACTGCTGCAGCCTGGGAAAAGGTGTGCTCAGGAGGGGTGGATTTGGGTGGAGAACGGATGGCTTTAGTATTTTTTGAAGCTTCTGACTGAGCTCCCTTCCTTGAAATGTTTTCAAGGGAGCCATTTCTGGAAAGAGCACGGGGCAGTTTCTCTTTTCTTCTGTCCCAGCTTTGGGGGGACTCCTCAGAGGTTGAGCTGGCTCACCTCCTCCAAGGCCACTATTAAACAGGCTGCCTGTGCAGGGGCAGGAGCCACGGCAGGGCATTCCGGGGAGCTTTGTTTCTCTCTAGGTTCCCCCAGGCTGTCACACATGGCACAGAGCAAGGAATCCGAGGACGTGAGCCTAGCTCAGACGGGTCTGGCCTCGACCCAGGTCTGCCCCGCAGTAAGCCACAGGGTCTCAACAAGTCACCTTGCCAGCCTGGCTGATGAGCTGGGGTGGTGTGGCGCTAGGTCGGGGACATGTCTGTGAGCCCGGCCAGGTTAGAATCCCAAGTCCGGGTCTCTTTCTAGCTAGGGGCCTGGGAGAAGCTCCCACCCTTCCTGGTAACGTCTTGCCTGGAAGGTGGCAATGACGGTGGCTGTGGATGGCGTTTACTTCTTCAAAGGGGACGCAGAGCCTACACGGGAGGCCCGTCTTTCAGAGCCTGGCACACTCGCTGCGCCAGGGGGACTGGCTGCCTGCCACTTGCTTCTCCCCAGATGCCCAGGTAGTTGTGTTAGGCCAGGGCCACCGAGTGGGCAGCCTGTCTCCCTGCTCTCCAGCTTAGCCGAGCTGCTCACGACCAAGTGGGAAAGAGAGCGACACTTCTCCCCCACTCCCGGGATGGGGCTGAGGTGGTACCACCCGAGGGTCGGGTCGGGTCGGTAATTATAGTAAGAAGGAAAGGGAACCTCAACTCACACTGCCCTCCTGTGGTCACCAGGAGGCTCTGGCAGCCTTGGTTTGGCAGGACTTAAGCAACCAGACAGTTGGATCAGGAGGGCAGGAGGTGCGAGCCAGCCTCGCTCAGGGTCAGCTCCCAAGCCTGCTGGGGAAATTGGAGGCTGTTCTCCAGCTACTTAAAAGCGGGGTCCAGTGCTTGTCCTTCTATGACTGCCCAGGCCCTGAAAGTCCTGTGGGCTGCACGCAAGGCCTGTAACTCCCTCTTTCTTTCCTCTGGCTAGATGAGGGGCCGTTCCTCCCTGCCCTACCTCCTCCTCCTGCCCATCGGCGCCTGCTTGCCCCTGCTTGACCTGAGAGAGCCCCCAGACTCCATGAGAGGTGCTGGAGCTGGGGCCCACCTGGCCAAGGGGCGCAGCACTCACTCTGCGTGGGGCCCTGCCTGGGGGTTGGGGGCTCTGCAGCCCCAGGCCCTGCTCCCTGTGGCCAGGGATCTGCAGGCCTCAGGCATGGGGCACATCAGCCTCCGCCTTGGGAGGCAGGAGAGCAGCGAGACCACTGGCTTCCTGTCAGCGGATGGCGACAAGAAGGCTACAGGCCCCCTGGGGAACCTGGCTGAAGAGCTCAATGGCTACAGCAGGAGGAAAGGCGGCTTCAGCTTCCGCTTTGGCCGTGGGTGACAGCCAGGGCACCCTGGAAGGGCTGCCTGTGTGGACTCTGCCCATGCAGCCCGGGAGGTGCCGCAGAGGTGACGTGCCTTATCACAAAGCACTAGCTGTAGGATGTTAGGTGTACGCTGTCTCTTGATTTCCAACTTTGCTGAAGCACAAAACCAAAAAGAAAACAACTAGCTGGTGTGGAGAAAGGGGTGAGCATGAGCAAGCCCAATGCGGGTGCGACAAGGCCAGCCCAGCTCTGTCACCTGTCTGTGCCGTCATCTGACAGTGCAGCCTGCCCCAGGGCCAGGGCACGCAGGCCACCCAACGGTGGGACCACGCACAGGGCCTGCCAGAGCTGGCTGTGCAGGGCTCAGGCGTGGGCAGGGGGACTGGGCCAGCAGCGTAGCGGGCCGTTGGAGCCGTGACCGTCCACGGAGCCTCTGCAGCTGACGACCAACGCAGAGGAGGAGGGCCTTCAGCAGTGCCTCTGAGAGTCCAAACCAAAGAAGCCAAGCCAGTAAACAACCCGCCTCATTCTCCATCCCATTAACACCGGGCCCCTCTGGCAAGAAGACTGCGGAGGCGCTGGGCTGCCCCCAGGGCCGCTTGCTGCCCGTCCAGCGCAGCCAGCCGCTGGGTAGCTTGCCGAGCCCGGGGCTCCCGGGAGGCGAGCTAGGAAGGAGTAGGATTTTGCTCCAGCAAGGCTGCATTTCAAATGTTCCCAGTATGAATGTGTTGTGTGTATCTTTTGAAATAAAAGTTGTAGCAACTGCAAAATCATAATAGGATGCTGGCATCTTCCCTCCAGGTCCTCTGGGCTCTGGAAACTTCCTTTTCCTGAGCTCCGAGTGTCTCTGCTTTGGGGAGATGGAAATCGTGCTGTCTGTGTCTGCACACCTTAATTGGCAGCTGGTCAAAGGTACGGGAGAGGCAGCGCACGCTGTTTTTCCTCCTACACTTGGCTGCCCCTTCCTCGCTCCTCTCGGAATAAGGAGCGTCAAGGAAACCGTGTCTCTACCTCGGGGAAAGCTGGGCCACCCGGAGTGGCTGCAGGCCCGGGGCCAGACGCAGCTTCCCTTCAGCTGCTGCCTCAGCCCCTGCACCCCATCCCGTGTCAGACGTGCCAGTCGGAAGTCGCTCTCTCCCGGGCCAGCTGCGACTACCGAGATGAGAACTTATATTGATGTTTCTATGGCAACATCTCCCCTCCTCCTCTTGAGCCCTGCCTCGCCCCTGTTCACAATTGAATAATTTTCCATTGAGCTGTCACAATTAATTGGCGGATTTTTATTAGCCTTTTAGAACCACACTGGGCTGGGCCCAGCTTGGCACCTCGCAGCATTTCGCTTCCCATTTTATTAGTGACTTATTCTCCCTGGTAGCAGCTCCCAGCAACCAGAAAGCTACTTCATTAAGGGTGACAGATCTGAGCCACCAAGGAGCCGTGGCTGGGGAGCAGGGATGGGTGGCCGGCTGGGGAAGGAGCAGGGAGAACACCCCTGACCCCTTAGTATGCTGCTCCCCCCCACTGCTCCCCTGGCAATGGCGCTGCCTCCGGCCTGGGGACACCTGGATACCCATGTGGGAGGCACATCTTTCGCTGAGGACGGGGATGCAGGCTGCTCCTGTAAAGGGAAGCCGTGAGTGCCTGCTAATGCGGCATCCCCTGGGCTGTCTGGAGGGCGCCAAGTGCTCAGTGCCCTTTCAGTACACAGGCAGCAGGAGGCTGAACCAAGCTCTCCCTCAGCTCCTTCCCACGCATAAAGCAGCCAGTGCACGGATGAGATGCTGCCGCAGACTGAAAGCCCAGAGCAGAGGGGCGTCCGGAGCCGGGACTCCTTGGCTAAGCTCCTTTCCAGATCCCTTGCTCTTAGAGATGCCTGCTCATGGCCAGCAGCCGGGAGGATGTGGGGCAGAGCCAGCGGGCCCATCCTGCTTAGCTCCGCACTGAGTGTGCACGAGCAGGTTTCTAATTTAGCAAGGCTAGATTAACCTCAATGGAGAAGCCTGGGATCCAGGAATGGGGAGGGGGAGCCCACAAAGGGCCCTTTCATCATTAACAAAAAACGCAACAAAGCTGTTCTTCCCAGTTTACTTGCACATTCAAGCTCAATAACCCTGAAAATCAGAACACTGAGACTGCAAAGGGCACTGGTGTGTTAAGTCGGCTCCCCTGCATTTGGCTAAAGTTCCTCCTTAATCCCTGCCGGCTGTCCACCCCATGGTGGTGGCAAGGCCTGGGGCTCTGTCCTGCCACCGTGGCACCCTTGATTTCTCTCCAGGATGGTGAAGACAAGACTGTTTAGAAAGCATTTATGAGGTCTGCTTAAAAAACATGATGAATGTTAAAAATTTTAAAACATCCCAGTAAAAGGCATATACTCCTACAATCTTCCCCTAGCTTTGAACACACTGATCCCACGGTCCTTGTTACTTCCTGCGGCACCTCTGGAGTCCTCTTTCGCGAGGGTCTTTAGTTGTGCTGCACTGGCTCCCTCAAAGTCCTGAATCGACTGAAAGCCTTTCCCCTTCACGGGCACTTTGATTTTTGGGGAAGAACCGGAAGTCACAGGGTGCCAGGTCTGGCAGGGCATGGAGGCCGCACCAACATGTCTTCACGAGCCTGCATGTCCACGGGATGGTGCTCAGCTGTAGACCACACCTATAAAGACCCTCAGGAAAGAGCACTCCAGAGCTGCTATAGAAAGCGGCGAGGACAAGGGGTTCTGTGTGTTCAAAGCAAGTGCTCTTTTGAGGGGGATGCATAGCGATGTATCTTTGCTGCAACAGCTCCTGGAAGTATGCGCCCTGCATGCTGAGCACACCTCACACTTCCAGAGACTGGAACAGCAGTGCCCAGGAGCACCCAGGAGCGCCCCACCCCACCAGGCTGCTCTGCTGTCTGAGCCCAGGGCCTGAGTGCAGCCCACAGCTATTTGCTGTGCTTTACCCAGACACAGAAAGGGCGTCTGAAGGTGGGTGCCTCCAAACAGACTCAGCTGTTTACATGGATGTTAAACACTTCTGTTTATATTTTCCTGTACGCCTGCAATATGAAGGTGCGCCTGGGGCAGCTGCTGTCACAACCACAGGGCAGGTGCCTCGTCCCTAACGTGCCCCAGATGCTGCTGCTGGACAGACTCCAGACTCCAGCGGTGGCTGGGGCTGCCGGGGCGAGGCTCCAAGTGACACCGGGGTGATGATGCTGCCTGAGAGGTTATGGTCGTGTTCTGTGCCCGGACAGAATATGGGAGTGTGGGGTAGGGTGCAGAGTCCCCTGGAGTCGCAGTGTGGGTGTAGATGTGCACCTCTGGAGCTGGGAGCCAGTTTCCATATCCTCAAGAGCCTCTATGAGCTCTCAGGAAAGGTTAAGCATGGCTGGCTTGGATCAGCCCGACCAAACAGGTGACATAGGGCTCAGGGCCATTTGGAGATGAGGTGACAGGTGTCACCCGCTGGAGTTGACTTACAGTGACCTTGGCACCAAATATGGAAAACATGGGTGACGACATACCCACACGGCAGACAGGCTGCCATGGGGACCTGCACATGGCCCACTCAGTGCAGGGACAAACTGCTGGCTGTGACTGTCCCCAGACACAGTGCAGAGCCCAAGGGAAGCCACGTTAGTGGCAGAAGAGTGAGGACAACGGTGCCAGAGCTGCCTGCAGGGGTCACCATGAGCGTGAGTGGCCTCCCCAGCCAGGCCCCAGCCGCCTCGTGGGGCACCCTTCCAAGGTCTCCATGGGCTGCGCCGAGTGCTCTGCCGCGTCCTCCCATCAGAGGTGCTTTGAGCTTTCCTTTCGACACCAGGAGCTGGCACCTCCCCCAGGGGATAGCAGTGTGTTCCCCTACTCTCTGTTCCCCTTGCACACCAAGAAACACACCTGACACATGGAGGGGGGCTCTGGGGAGCCCAGGGTGGGGACAGAAAGGGCTCATGCAGCCAGCGAGCGAGGACCACGGGATGTCACCCCCCCTTTCAGCAGTGACACAGAAGCCCACACTGGGGTCCAAGCCGAGCTCAGTGCCAGCACAGCCAGGCAGCTGCACACTCCATGGACATAGGATGGGCCTGGGAGCAGAGCAGCTTGCAACGAGGTCTGGGGACATAGGGTGGCCCTGGGCTCCTGGGCGCACATGTCCCTGGACCTGCCCACCAGCCTCCTGCCCAGCATGCCCTGACATTGGACCTCACCCCTCAGAACCTTAGAATCCCCCCAGGCAATGCCTTGGAAGGACAGGGAGGACAAGGGCCAGAGCCATCTGCCAGTCATTTTGTAAACACTTATTTATTTAAAAAATACTACAGAGGAGAGATCTGGATTCAAAACCATGAAGTCATACACAGAGACAAAATGTGCTGGACTGAGGGGGGACTGGGGAGACCACGGGCACGGCAGGGGACACGGTGGAGAACTATTCACACGTCACGTATAAAAGAGTGAGTCTATAAAAAGAGCGTAATTACCAAAGTATAAACGCGGAAGAGCGGCACGGCAAGTTAACAGGAAGGGGCGGCACCTGGGGCTGGGAGGTGTTTGGTTTCGTCTGCAAGGCCACAGGGTGAGGAGGTGAGGCACGGTGGGACGTCTCTACCACCCCCACGGTCCAGGTCCAGCTGATAGTGCATGCGTGGCCCGGGAGGCTGAGGCCTGAGGAGGGCCCAGGTGCCTGCCTGCTCTTCCCCCTGGTGCCTGGTTATGGGCAGGGGACCCACGGGGCACGGTCTCCACACTAGCTCTGGCTCTGGGCAGCCTGGGGGGACGCACCAAGTGTGACAGTGGTCCTGGGATGCCCCAGGCCGCACGATGCTCCTCTAGACACTCCAGGCCACCCTGTGTGCAGCTCCAAGATGCTTCTCTGCTGTGTGCAGCCCGTGGCAGGGCTCAGGCCAGATGACTCCATGTCACAGGGCATTCCGGAAGCACCTGCGTGGTCTCGGGGTAGAGAGGGAACCTGGTGGAGAGCCGGGAATTGGGGGCCCCGGTGCCCCACCTGGCAGCACACATCAGGAGGGCAAGGGCTGGGCCTGGATGTGTGGCCCTGGATGCTGGCTGCTTCTGGGCTGTGCGTTCCCCTCACACCGCCACCACCTTCAGGTGAGGAGCTGGCCAGAGCACCTGCCCAGGGTGGGCGTGAGGCCGGGGGTGACGGGTGGGGGCGCTGGTGGGCACAGCCTTCCCGGGCAGGGGCTCCCCCTCAGGGTGGTCAGTGGGGAGGTGCGAAGACAGTGCGCGTGGGGAGCTCCCTCCCCAGGGTGGAGGTGTGACACAGAAGGCACAGCTGGAGGAGGGGCTCTGGACAGGAAGAGGAGGGCAACAGTTCCCGCTGGCGGACCATGGCGCCTGGTGGGCCAGGCCTGGTGGGCTCCGGTCAGCTAAGCACAGTCAAGAGCTGGAACTCCACATGCGCGGTGAGGACAGAGTGCCCACAGAGGTGTGGTAGACAGCTGCACGCAGCGTAGGTAGTAGGGCTGGTAGGGCTGGATCCACGGGGCCCCGGGGCTCAGCGCCGAGCCCTGGGCCAGGATGCCAGCTCAGGGTCCGTGGGCAGCCGCTGTCCCAGGCACGGGTGAGCCCTCACAGGCCGTGGGCAGCTCCAGCTGGCACGTCCCGGCTTCTGCTACCTCTGGACGATGTCGCTGATCTCCTTCACGGAGCTCAGCAGCTTGCTGAAGTCCTGTGTGGCCGCGGGGCCACTGCCTGCAGTCGCCGGGCAGATCTGCAGCTCGCGGAGATTGTTCTCCAGTTTGTTGATGGCCTCTCGGAAGGCAAACTTGTTCCTCATCTGCTGGATGGAGTCCACGTAGCTCACGCAGAACGTGTAGAGGTTCTTGCCGGCCTCCAGCACCGCGCTGTGGCTGGCCATCTGCTCCGAGTTCCGGGAGATGGCGAGGCACAGTGCCTCCGTGCTGTCCAGGACCATGCCCTTTGTGACCGCCCCACTGGCGATCCGCTCCGGCGGCTGGCGGGTTTTCCGGAGCGACACGCGGGTGGATATGAGGGGGACGAAGGCGGTGGAGGAAGGCTGCTCTCCTGCCAGGCTTGCGGGTGCTGCTGGCAGCAGGGAAGGAGCGGGCGTCGGGCTGGTGGGGGTCCCTGGGGCCTTGGTGGCCGACTGTGGCTTGGGTGCGGATGGCAGCACTGGTCTTTTGAGGCCCTCCGCTGGCGGGCCTGGCCTGGCGGTGTCAGTGTCCACAGAGTCCACAGCCAGCACTGTTGGCCTCGCCTTCACACCGGCCTCCCCAGCAGTCTCCTGGCCAGGGCCCTGCGAGGCCTTCCCAGCCTTCCCCACAGAGGCCGGAGGGGGCGGGGGCGCAGGCTTAAGCTTGGACAGCCGCCCCTTGTCTCTGCCAGGGGACTCGGAGGCATGCTTGTGCCGCCTCACCCGGGGTTCCTCGGCAGGGCCTTTGCCAGGGCCCCCAGGCGTGCCTACTCCCACCCTGCTGGTGAGGGGCCCTGGCTCAGCAGCCATCGGGGTCCCTAAGGCACTGCCCTTGCCGGGATCTTCCTTGTGGGAGAGGCCAGCGGAGGGGGCCATTGCCACCTGCCGGCGGAGGAGCTTGGGGGTCAGGCTTGGGGGGCTGGAGCCCGGGCTGCACTCTGGGGCATCCTTGAAGACCTCGTCAGCAGTGTCCTCTCCTTTCTTCACCAGCCTGGGTGGGGGTGTCACTGTGCCCCGGGCCACCTGCTCGGGCCTGTTCTCGCTTGCGCGCTTCCGCGGTAGCGCTGGCTTCTCGCTCTTGTGCCCTCCAAAGGTGGACGAGTCGAACTGCCTCCCGGTGGACTGCAGGTCCCGTGGCAGGGTGACAGACCTCCACTCGGGGTCCTTGGCCCCATGCGGCATGCACGAGGCAGAGCAGGAGCGCAGGAAGCGCTTGCTGGTGCTGCCACCACCCTCCTCTTCACCGGCTGCTAAGCGGCTGCCGGTCAGTGTGCTGGACTTTTTCCACAGGTGAGGAGAACGGAAGCCTGATCCCCCCAACTCCCGGAAGGCCCCGTTGGGGACACCAGCTCCATTGCTGGGCCTTGGTGACTTGGCAGGCTCAGTGACATCGGGGGTGCCAAGCGAGGCCCCGTTGACCTCTCGGCCATCCTCCTCGCCCGGCCCCCGGCGTTCGGGCTGGCCGTCCATTTCCCGGAAGGAACTGCTTCGTTTGGGCGGGGTCGGGGCCATCTTCTTCTTCTTCTTGATCAAGGCACTGAACAGGTTGGTCTTTTTGTCTTTAGGAAGGAGGCGTTCATCTTCAGCGAGGCCTCCGTCTGGGGTACCTCGCTCTTTTCGGGGGAGCAGCGGAGACACAGCAGGCTCATGGTCCAGGGCATCTGAAACACAGTGGGAGAGGAGAGCTGCACAGAGGGCGTCAGAGGGGCTTGGGACCCGAAGGGGCCGGGTGAGGCCAGCCACGCCACCGACCGTGCACAGGGCTGGGCAGGTGGCCTCCCTGCACCCGCCTCAGCTCTTGCACAGGATGAGGGTGGCTGTGACAGGGTAAGGTCCCCACCACAGCCCGCAGACTTCTCAGGGTCCCTGTGCTGGGAGGGATAGCTGTATTAGGATGAGCTCAAGTTCTGCCAGCTACTCTACCCTACCTGGGACTACGCCCACACCACCCCAATGCACCTGACCCTGACCCTAATGTGGTGTCCTCTAGCTAGAAGGCCCCACAACATGTCACACCAGGCCACTTGCAGCTCTTAGGAGGAGTAACATGGGGGCGGAGGCAGAGCCTCAGGGCCATGACGACAGGTCATCATGTGCAGGAAGCAGAATGGGGCGGACTAGCTTTTGCAAATTTTAGAAGGGCGCTCTTTCAATATGAAGAGGTGTGCCTGTGACGTTTTCCAGGGCTGGCAGATCCCTCCACTGGATGACAGAATTCCTGCAGAGCAACAGCCAGACAGAGGGGCTGGGGAACCAGGAAGGCCAGCCACTCCCTAGCTTTAATCAGGGGACACAGGCGAAGACAGGGGAGCTCTGGTGGGGGATACATAGCTCACGTAGGGCAGAACCCTCCTGGCCCTTCAGGTGACTACACCTTGCCATGCCCCTCCAATGAGTCCTGCTGACACACATGGCCATGGCTGCCCACCCACTGGTCCTCTCGTAGACTCAGCCAACGACCCCAAATTATGACGCTAACAGCAGGGTGAAGGGGCACAGGCCTGGGGCCATCTGTCTGCCAGAGCCTCAGAGGCTGGGGTGAGGTGGGCCAGTGGGGTGTGGAGGGGCACAGCACCACCTGGGCATGTTTCTTCGAGGTGTTTCAACGTGTGCTTCGGCACACTCACATGGCCCTGTACGTGCAGGCCTAGCTCACATGAGCCCCCACAGCGTGAGCACCGCACTCACTGCCACGATCTGGGTCTAGGCCACCGAGTGGCACCTCTGCCAGACCCTGGCCTTGCCACTCCTTGCCTTGGCCTAGGCTGTGGCCCGTTAGCATCCTGCCTGCCACCTCCTAAAGCTTCTGTTCCGCTAGTCTGCGGCAGAATCTAGGCCGCTGGTGCGGGGACGCTACTAACTCTGCAGAGCCTGGCAGGCAGGACGCGCCAGACAGAGGCGGAGGAATGAATACCACCTCAGAGGAAGCTCAAGGCCCCTGCTGAGCTGCCCCATCTCCCCTGCCCTTATGCCCCCAGGGGAGCCTGGGAGGACACTGTCCAAGAGCTAGAGGACGCCTGCCGGCTCACACAGGTCTAGGGGTCCCAGGGGCTCCTTAAGTCAGTGCCTCCTCACAGCAGCTGCTCTGCATAGCTTGGAGTTCGGTAGGGGTCTGGAAGACCCCCACAGGAGGAGAGAGAGGAGAGGGTGAGGGTGCGAGGTGGTGCTCCCCACTGAAGCAGCATCTGGCCCCCGTAATTCTGGCTGTGCCTGCTCAGGCCTGGGCGGTGGGGAACATACCGCTCTCTCCCTGGCCCTTGCAGTGAGGCATCTCCGGTGCGTCGGGGGCGTCTCTGTGCTCAGCTGCTCTCCTGGAAGTCCTCGTCTTGGTGGGCAGCTCCGGGGCTTGCAGCAAGGTGCTCGTGGCCCCTCGCACGCCTTGTTTACCCAGCTCCTTTTCCACTTCTGAGAATGACAAACACAGAGCCCAGTGGCTGTGGGCGATGGTCTCTGCTTGGAATGGGTCCCCTATCTTTTTAAGGTACTAGTGGGCAATAATGCAGCTGCAGCGGTTGCTGAAGAAAACACTTTTTTCTAGAACTCTGTGAGGCCACCAAGGCAACGAGCCCAACACCTCTGCCTCCGTTATGATCTAGACAACTTGGGGCTTCTGGGCTTCCACAGTGGTGAGCTGAAGGCCCAGGCTGGGGCTCCGCATGGGCGTCCTGCAACTCCCCACCCTGCAGGTGCCCCAGGGGTGCACTTTACCATCTGAGATGCTGGATTCCTGGAACATGGTCTCAAAGGCCTGGTGGATTTCAGCAAAGGAAGGCCGGTCGGAGGGATTCCACTGCCAGCCTGGACAGATGAGGACAAGTCAGACATCCGCACAAGGCCCTGCCACACAAGCTGCGGCAACAGCTCCTGACATGTGGTCCCAAAACGAGAGGTAGCCCCGGCCCGAGGACACCTTACACTGCCACAGGTTACAGTGACACTTGCCAGCGTGACCTATCGCCCTAGCAGAATACAAACTGCAAACTCCAGGGAGACACAGAAGCAAGAATGGCCTCGAGGCCCATCTCCCAGCCCTGCTCTGTAGGTGCGCAGAGTTCACAGCCAAGTAGCCTGTTTCCCACCTCGCCCCTACTCTGTGGCTACTTAAATCTTCAATGTGAGGGAAATGCTAATTAAAATGAAGCTAAAATGAAAGTGAGTGGGCTACAGCCCAGGGCTGCTGGGTGAGTGGAGGAGTCGGAGCCGCAGCTGAGCCCGCAGAAGAGCCAGACCCCGCCCTCGCAGGCGCCTGCGGGGAGGGCGCGCCTCTGCCGAGCTTGTGGTGGCCAACATCAGCAAGCCTGTGAAGCCACCCAACACCCGAGAGGATGGGTGTGGGCAGTTCTGTGCTGCGGGGTGGGAAGCCCTGTAAACCAAGCGGTGAGCGTGGGGAGACACAGATCAGAGTCTGCGTGCACCACAGGGCCACTGCCACTCTGCTGTGTGGGAAAGGCCCAGGGACAAGGACATAACGACTGTAAATCACACGGGTGCCTGGCAAGCACATAACAGAACTGCCTCCGTAGGCACACGCATGGGCATGTGAAACCAACTAGACAAACACCACTAGGACTCTGGCCATTACAGCAGGGTATCTGGAGGGAGCAGCTGGAAATCATTAAGTAAGCCAGCTTTTGTGCCTATCCGGCTTTTGCTTAAAAAACAAAACCAAAGCAGTTCATGTATAGACTGTGTATGCACAGAGGTACCCAGAAGCATCAAAAGGGCTGAAAAGCATGGGTCAGGCTGTCTGAGAGCTGCATGGCGGGACCCGCGGGCGCGGCGGGAGCTCACATGCTCGCATGAGTTCGTAGACCTTCTCCGGGCAGCCTTCCGGGCGCTCCATGCGGTAGTCTTTCTCCAGTAGCTCATACACCTGGGACAGGTCAATTCCTGGGTAAGGGGACATGCCATAGGTAGCGATCTCCCAAAGCAGCACTCCAAATGCTGAAAGAAAAAGGAGGGGCAGGGAGGTGAGGGTTTAATACACTGCAGTGAAAACTGGCCACCCGGGCAGCAGGTACAGGAGCTGCTCCGCAGAAGCAATCCCTGGAGTGACGTAACCAGTGAGACTGCCAGTGTCTTCCCTCTGCAACCAGAAGGCCCAAAAAAGGAGAGGATATTGAGGCTGCTGCAGGACTGCCAGCCCCTCTCAGGAAAGAGCCCACCTTGCTGGGATACGTGGCGGAAGTCAGAGACCATTCCGCTCAGCTAGCCGGGGACCTGTGGCAGGGCACCCCTGGTTTCTGGACATGCAGCACTATCCGTAAGGCTCCTGTGACTCTAAATACTTTACAAAAGGTGCATGAAATCTGTCTACATTTCAAATCTAGATTATGACCTTGAAATCCCATTTTCTATGGACACAGCCCAGACCTCTTAGAGAAATAGAAGACTAAAGCTTGAGCAGAGAATGAACTTAGACTGCCCGGTCACTCTGTAGAGCTATGGAAGAGACCACACTGTCCGTGGGCCTACTAGCCAAGCAGCAGCAGTGCACACGAACCCATCCAGATGTTTCCATCCAAGGGTCCTTCACGACACTGCGGAGACGCCAGAAGCCTGACTGGTCACCACTTGCTACGCAGGAAAGTGGAAAGGGCAAGGAGGGAGCATACGCTGCCTTTCCAGCCTGGGCGGTACCACTGGGTGACAGACAAGGGGAGTTTTCTTTTTCACTGTTCCATTACCAAGCAGTAAGGAATGGCAGAATTGAGAATGACCACACGGCAATCCCTGAGAAACTAAGGATGTAGGCACCAGGTTTCAACAGTTACAGACGAACACACACATGAATACACACACCCACACCCACCCACACACACACACACACACACACACACACACTACCTCAGGAGGATATCAAGCATTATATACTTTTTTGTTTCCTGAGACAGAATTTCACTCTGTATTTCAGGCTGGCCTTGAACTCACTTTGTAGCCCAGGCTAGCCTTGACCTTACAGTGTGGTCCTCCCACCACAGCCACCTGAGTACTCAGATTACACGCACATGGGCCCCCACACCTGGCCACGCATTGTATACTTCTTAACCCAAGTACACATCTCTTCTTTTCCTCAGTGAAGAAAGTCAGCCTGAATGTGACCACCAGGCCAGCTAGACCTGAACACTGGAGCCAGGGGCCCGTGATCATAGCACGGACACACGACAGGCAGAAGAACTTAGGACACGGGCAATGCCAGAGGACATGTGTCAGGAGCGTCTCAACACATAAGTCACAAGGGAAACAAAGATGGAGAGAGAACTCAGGGGTTAAGGAGCATGGTGAGTGGCATCACCAGGTGGCTCCGACCTGAGATCCAGGGTCCACTTGTGCCACATGCACAAGCGCTGCGATGGCCGAAGAAAAGGCCACATGCGCTGTAATGTTTTGCATACTCTGCACGCATCAGTCGCCTTTATATATAAAGTGTCTTAAATCCAGAAATATAATAAAATATTTTAATGAAATTTAATGATTGTAAAAATTTTTAATCTTATGAATAACGTTAATATTTATATTTGAATAATGATTATTCAAATAATTAAACTTGGTTCATTTATAGTCTTTATATTAATTTTATTATTTTTATTTATTTATTTATTTTTTATTTTTTATTTTTTTCTTGTTTCAGAACTTTTGTTTGTTTATTCACTCATTTTTTTTTTTATGACCGGCTCAGCCAGCCCTGAGGTCAGGGCTGGCGCAGCATGTGGTGCCGGGGATTGAACCTCGGTCCCTGAAGCCACCCAAGCTTTCCCAAGCAGGCGCTTTAGACCACTGAGCCATCCCACCAGGCCCCTTAATTTTATTATTTTTAAAATTTTATTATTAAGGAGACTGATAAAATTGATTAGATCTGTTTATACCATTGGTGGTTCAGAAATCACCACCAAAATTGGGGGTAGGAGTGTGGTTATGCTAATAAAATTCCTTGCAGGAGACTCGTGCTGAGGACCTGGCAGGATGGCTCAGTGGTCTAAAGCACCTGCTTAGGAAAGCTTGGGCAGCTGCAGGGACCACGGTTCGATCCCCGGCACTACATGCTGCGCCAGCCCTGCCCTCAGAGCAAGCTGAGCCAGCCATAAAAATAAATAAATAAACAAACAAAAGTTCTGAAACAAAAAAAAAGGAGACTCATGCTGAAATTCGTTCATGCAAATATGCAGAATTCACTTCAAAATAAGATGGGTTCAGGGAGTGGGTGGGGGTGGAGGATAGAGACTGCCAGGAGGCGAGGGTTACTGAGGCTGGGTGTGGGCATGCGGGCTCTGCATACAGCTTCACCTTCAATTTGTCATAATGAAAAGTTCTTTAAAAAGTAAAAACAGGCCCGGCAGAATGGCTCAGTGGTCTTAAGCGCCTGCTTAGGAAAGCTTAGGTGGCTGCAGGGACCGCAGTTTGATCCCCAGCACCACATGCTGCGCCAGCCCTGCCCTCAGGGCAGGCTGAGCCGGCCATAAAAATAAATAAATAAACAAACAAAAGTTCTGAAACAAGAAGAAAAAAAAAAAAAAAAAGTAAAAACAAACTGTTACATGTGACCTCAGAAAGAGGTGTCCTGCTTAACGGGCTAAGTGAAACCCCGCAGCACACCCAGCCCAGAGGGGGATTCTGGGTGCCTTCGGGGTTGGCCGGTGCTGCAGCCAATCTAAACAGCAACTTCAGAATGAAGACATCCGGATGCCAATGACAATGCCTACCAGGCTGAGGCAGGAAGACTGCAGGTTGGAGGCCAGCCTGGGCTACATAGTGAGATTGTTTCAGAACAGAAGGAAAAAGAGTGATACGTTAAGGTATGTATGAGCTGAGTGTGGGGGTGCACACTTGTAATCCCAGCACTTGGAAGGCTAAGGCAGGAGGATCAGTGCAAGTTCAAGACCAACCTGGGCTACAAAAGTGAACTCAAGGTCAGCCTGAATGAACTACACTGTGACAGCTTGTCTCAAAAAGCTAAAAAAAAAACAAGTTCATGAACTATTCTGGATTATGTAGAAAGAAGAAGTACTTTTACTTCATTTTAGGAAAACAAAACAAAACAAAACAAAAAACAGAGAGTATTTTAGAATGAGAAAGAAGCAAAATACCAAGCATAGCTAATGCTGCACAAGAAATGGAGGCATGAGCAGGAGGTGCGGATGTGCCTGTGTGGGTGGATATGCGTGTATACGCCAGGCTGGGCTGCCCTGCCTTCCGGGGGCAGCGGCCCTTACCCCAGACGTCAGACTTGATGGAGAACTTGTTGTAGGCCAGGCTCTCGGGTGCGGTCCACTTGATGGGGAACTTGGCTCCAGCATGGGCTGTGTAGGTGTCCCCCGTCATCAACCGGCTCAGGCCAAAGTCCGCCACCTTCACCAAGTGGTTTTCCCCAACCAGGCAGTTTCGGGCAGCAAGATCCCTGGGAAAGAAGGAAGTTCCCTGTGAGCATGCCCAGCTGGTGCCCTGTGTCGGGGCATGAGGGGAAGGCCCAATACAGGTCCCCCAGATAACCCCACAGGTACAGGTTAATGCCTTAACGCCTTATAACTGAGCCCCAGCCACAGGGCAGGCAGCAGAGGGGCACTGAAGGAGCATCCCTGGCCCAGAACCTATGCCAGTGACTTGGGACCCAAGACCCATCCATAGAAGGATGATGACAATGACAGCACCCGTCCCTGAGAGCTGTGGTAGGGAGCGGCTTCCACCAATGCCTGACAACAGTCTGTGTGGTTGCTGTCACACTCCACCAGGTGGGGGGACCACATGCACAGCCCGAGCCTTGAGACTGCAAGGCACTAGCCTCTACACCCCAGCTGTGGCCTCCTTCTCGCCTTCTTCCAGATGCCCCTCCCCCCATATACCCTGAACACCTCCACTGCACAACCTGCTAGCCTCGAGCCCACCTCTCCTGGTGAGGCAGGGCCTCACGTTGGTTCAGGGACATTAACCATGAAATCACAAGGCCCACCTGTGTGGGGGAAGCTGCTTACTTGAGGCAGCCTGATCACCAGTAATGAGAGGGAATTAAACGCGGAAGAGCTGGCCTAACAGGATTTTGGGAAAACACCAATTTGCCTGAACTGCGGGGGGTGGCCAGCCAGAGCCAGGAAATTGCAACGTGCAGCACCAGGGCTCCAGGGCGGTGAGTGAAGGCAGCCCCTGGCCCGGGCCTCGCGGAGCACGGAGCATCTGCATTCTCAGGGCCACAGCATTTCAAAGGGCTGTGCTTATCCCTCACCCCCAGCTCTCTCGTACAGCTTTTGTGCTTGAGTTAGAACGTCTTGCATAACAGACTTTGGCAGAGTGCAGCGGCTCTGTCCTGCGTGGGCCACCACTTTGCTAGGAAGCCACTTCCACTTGCAAAACATGCGAGCACTGAGGTAATTGCAGCACACTTGAAGGTCAAAGCACTCCAGGCATTGAGCACTGAAGCATCGTTTAGCCAGCATAGCCACCCACCATTCTGACAATCAGGGAGGGACACATCCCTGGACCACATGATGGCAAGCAGAGTGGACAAAGAAATGATAATAAAGAGAAGGGAGGGGGGAAACCATATGCTTTGAGAATGAAATCCACGCACTGGCTGTTACCATAAGCCTGTGTAGAAGCCCCGCCAGCTGCTCCCAGGAAGCGGCTGTTAGCAGCAGCGCGGCCATGGGAACAATGTGCACTCTGACAGGGCCTGGGATTACTGAGGGCCGCCTCTCAGGAGCTTCCTTTAGTGCTGTACTCTCCGAGGGCCCAGCTGGCTCCGGCCCAGAGCGGCAGCACCCCCAGCGGGCACTTTGCTGGCTGCTTGCGCCCGCATGGCACCAGCCCTACCTGTGGATGAAGTTCTTCTTCTCCAGGTACTCCATGGCTGAGGAGATCTGTGTGGCCATGTAGAGCAGCACCACGGCGGTCACCTCTTGCCGGTTGCACTCCCGCAGGTAGTCCAGCAGGTTCCCGTAGGTCATGAACTCGGTGATTATGTAGAATGGGGGCTCCCGTGTGCAGACCCCTGCGCAGACACGGGCCTCAGCAGTGGCTCTGCCCAAGTGCAGAGGCCCCGCTGACACACGTTCCTGCAGCCCACAGATGCGCCCAATTGTTACTGTGGTTCCGAGCACTTGGGGTTCATGTGCTCCTGTGGGAAGCACAGCTATACTCCTCCTTCTCTCAAGCCTGGGGTCTTGAATATACATGGGGAGAGGCCATCGCTGGACACAGGCAAAGGCCAGGCTCCATACCAGGGGACCCCCAGGTGGCTGTGCCTACAGGCCATGTCTCAGTGGCTTTCAGGTCTCCACTTCCCCCAGCCCAGCCCCCGCAGGTCCCCGTCACCAACTGCTGGCACTGGAGGAGCAGAGCGCACACCTGGTCCATGTCAGGCCACCCTGGGCTTTCTCTGTGGCCTCTGGGCCCCTGAGTGTGGTCCGGGTTTCCCTCCTGAGCATGGTACTAACTTACCGAGCAACTGGACCAGATTGGGGTGCTTGATCTCCTTCATGACTGCGGCCTCTTTCAGGAACTCCTCTACCTCCATAGTGTCCTCCTGCAAAGGAGAGGAAATAGGTGAGGCCAGCTCAGCAGGCGCATGGGCAGGTACAGCTGGCGTCTGGCCACTGGCTCCTGTGGCATTGCTCCAGACACGGTCCTCAACAGGTGATGCTCACCCAGTGGCCTGAGGGCTTTCCCTCTTGTGCAGAACCATCACCAAGGACAACTGGGCCATGCTGGCTGGCATGTTCTAGTGACTTTTAGGGGTCGCAATGCACTGTTTGGGGTTGGGGGGTGACACGTGGAGGCTGACACGACAATGTGGTTCCACTTCCCCAAGACTGCCTGGGCTCCTCAAGTTATGTGGTGAGCCTTCCACCACAGGTTGGCTTCCATGAGCAGGACCATGGCGATAAAGCCAGGACCTCACCCTCTTTAGCAATGGCTCTCATGAAAAAGCCAGAACTCATGTTGTCAACATTTGACACCAGAATGGAGTCCTACGCGGAAGTGGCATCAGAAGGGTACACGCACACCTGGGTACATGGGCTCCAGTGCACCCAGGTCCCTGGGCACTCAGGGTTTCTCCAGAAACGTGAGAATGCAAAGGCAATGACCGCATCCGCTGCAGGATCTGCTTTCTTTCTTTCTTTCTTTCTTTTTTTTTTTTTTTTTAAGAATTTTTAATTTATTTTTATTCATTTTTTCTTGTTTCAGAACCTTTGTTTAGTCACTCATTTTTATGGCCGGCTCAGCCTACCCCAAGGGCAGGGCTGGCGCAGCATGTGGTGCCGGGGATTGAACCCTGGTCCCTGAAGCCGCCCAATCTTTCCCAAGCAGGCGCTTTATACCACTGAGCCATCCCGCCGGGCCCCAGGATCTGTTCTTTTTGAATGCTCTGGAGCTGATGCCGTAGCCACCAGGGCTCATCCTGGAGGCCTCACCGGGCTCCTTCTAAGGCTTCAGGCCACTCAGGGTGCTGGACTGTGAGCGAGTCCCATGGGGCAGGGAACAAGGTTGAGGGCACATGCGAGCGCGGCCAGCAGCCCAAGGGGGCAGAGCGGGGGTGGGGGGGATCCAAGTTTTTTTTTTTAAGATTTATTTATTTATTTATTTATTGTTTCACAACCTTTGCTTGTTTATTCACTCATTTTTATGGCCGGCTCAGCCCGCCCTGAGGGCAGGGCTGGCGCAGCATGTGGTGCCCGGGATCGAACCGCGGTCCCTGAAGCCACCCAAGCTTTCCCAAGCAGGCGCTTTAGACCACTGAGCCATTCTGCCGGGCCCTCCAAGTTTTTATTTTTCAGACAGAATCTGTTAAATTGCCAAGTTGCCCAGGCAGAGCTCGAAGCCTCCCCAAGTGCTGCAGCTCCAGGAATGCATCATCACACGCCACGCAAGGAGTCGGCTCTTTGAAAATCAGCCCCTTATGAGGTGCTCACTGATAGGCTGTGCCCTAATAGAAACTGCTAAACTCACCATGATGATCATGTAAGATGGCTGATGCCCTTAAGAAAAAAAAAAAAAAAAAAAAAAACCATCTTCCCCAGAACCATCTCCCTCTTCTTCTCCAACTCAGCCCAGGGTATAATTTCCTTTCACCCCACCTGCCACCTCAGGGAAGACCCCCAATCAGCTCCTCAGGTATATCTAAACATTCTCTCCAGACTCCACCTCTGGCAAAGGCCATAAAAGCCCCAGCCTCCCTTTGTTCCAATGGAGAGAATTTCCCATTCTTCCCCACATTCTTTCCCTGTCCTCAAAGAAAATAAAGCCCCTTTCCCTTTTTCCTTCTGCCTGTTTATTTGCTGGACTGTGTACCTGAAAACACCTATCACTTACTACCGATTTCCTGTGAAAGCGGAACCTCAAACCCTGCACCTGACTCTTCAGTGCCCTCACGGTCCCCTTGCTAGGACTGCCGAGTCCTTGCTGCGACGAGGGGTCACCTCCGGAGGACAGGCCAGCCTCTGCTCGGAGCCTGCCTGCTCTGGCCAATCAGGTCCGCAAGCGAAGCATGTAACGAGGGTGCGCGTCCGCCCATTATCACTCAGCTTGGGACCTGAGGAGGCTGAAACCCAGAGGCAATTGGCTGCTCTTCTAAGATGGCCAACCTGCATAATGTCAACTACGCATCGGTGACTGTGTCGGTGCCAAGCTGTTTAGATGAGCTCACCCCTGCCGCCACCCTGCTGCCTGCTTAAGTCTTCCCAGTTCCCTCTGCTGGTCGGAGTGCAGTGCTCAACTCTGCAGGGCGATGCACTAACACCAAGGTCGGAGGGCTGCGCCTGCCAGGACCAAGGCACCTGGTGCTGCGTCTGTGCCTGCGCAGGACACAGGGAGGGACTGGGCTTTCAGAATCCTCTGTGGCCAGCCATGTGTCACCAAGTCATCCTGGAATGATACTTTCTAGACAAGTATAGCCTTTGTTTCTGAAGCACCATAGAACCAACCACACAGAAGTCATTTCAGTAGCATTCACAACTTTATGGCGACCTCTGTCCTAACTGTCCCTGTTAGAAAGATCTGGGGACACACAAGTTTGCAGAAGCACGCGGGCTCTCAGAGCATCCCTCTTCCATCCATCTGGCCCTCTGCATTCGTGCACACAGAGGACTTTATTTCTTGTTTTATTCTTTCAGAAAAATCACTGTGAATCTGTCTCCCCCTGCTGGAATCAGACGCAGTTCACGTTATCATTTAAATAAGTAACAGTGTCCACAGTTGATAGCTCAGCTGACAGGAAATATCACCACGCTATCTGTGACACTCCCTTACTCTCACTGCAACATGACTTTTGGGGTGCTGGCAGCCAGGGTCTTGGGACTGCTGGGCAAGAGGTCTCCCAGTGAGCTACAGCCCAGCACCCCCACACCTGCTCTGAAATTGAAGCCAGGGTCTTGCTAAGTTGCTTGGGCTGGTTGCAAACTCTGGACCCTCTTGCCTCGGCCTCCCCAGCAGCTGGGACTGCCCAGCTTCCATCGTCCTTAGAGAGATGATTCTTCTACCTGCAGAGTAAACTGAAACTCAGATGGGTGAGGGCAGAGGAAACACTCTGAGGGAAACTGCATTCAGCTGCCTGCTGGGGACGAGGTGGGTGATAGGGCCATTCACAAGGCCTAAGCGGCCCAGCCAGACGCAGACCAATGCCCAAGACAGAGGTGCAGACTGACTGCCCTGGTGCTGCTGACCTTGGTAACTCTGAATCTACTCCCCTCCCTTCTTCCCTCCTCTCTTGGTTCTCGCTGTTCTTTACAGTATAGACCTAGGGCCTCTGCACTGAGCTAACTCCTCGGCCCTCGAAAAGAAGTATTTTTTTTACATTTAAAAAAGCCTTCTTATTTTATCTATTTACTTGGTACAGGGTCTCACTACGCAGCTCAGATTCATAGTGAACCTCCTGTCTCAGCCTCCTCAGTGCTGGGATTACAGGCATGTGTCACCATGCCTGGTTTTGGTGGCTGGCACTGTGCGCCTGGGGTCCCGGGGCCAGCATGGCATGTGGTACCAGGGGAACCTGGGTCCTTGAGCTTGCTAGGCAGGCGTTTAGGCTGCCAAGCTATCTCCTCAGCCCAAGAACCCTGACTTAGACTTGGCTATTTTCTGAGGCCCTCCTCAGCATGAAATGCAGCCCTGAAGCGAAGCTTTTGTGAAGGTGTTAGTTTATTTGTTTTGTACCAGGGATGGAATCTGGGACTGTGTGCTTACCAGGCAGGCGCTTATGCTCCTGAGCTATTGTATTCCTGGATCCCTGATGGGTTTCCATATGTCTGCGGCTTTCACTGTGTGAGGTAGGGTGCGAGGTTCCAGCACATGCAGTACCTGCCATCACCATCAGAGGGAGCAGGGGCATTGCAACCAGAAGCACGGGAGCAGCGGGGCAGTTTCAGCAGGGTGGTCCAGGGAGCAGTTCACAAACTAGAAGGGACTTTGCGCTGCAGGAAGGGCCCTTCGGAAACCACTTCCTAAAGAAACCTAGGGTGCTCCGGGGCTGTGGAGCAGCAGGCTCCCTGTCAGAGCTGTGGGGCCTCTCCAGGCTGGGCTGCTTCCTAGCACAGCCGGCGCAGCCACATCTTCCTTTCCTACCAGCTTCTGGAGATGGCCCTATGAGACCACTTTCCTCCACTTTCCTGGGAGAAAAACAGTCAAATCAAACCAAAAGAGTTTCTTGCAGGAGTAAACAGGCCTGGACCCTGGGCCGGGCAGTGGGTACAGTCAAGACTGCAAGCGCAGGCATCACTGAGGGCCCTCCACCCCTGTTCACAAATTCTGTTATTTTTTTTTTTTAAATTTTATTTTTTGTTTATTTATTTCTTTTTATGGCCAGCTCAGCCTGCCCTGAGGGCAGGGCTGGCGCAGCATGTGGTGCCGGGGATAGAACCACGGTCCTTGCAGCCGCCTGCAGGTGCTTTAGACCACTGAGCCATCCTGCTGGGCCCCTTAAAATTTTTTTTAATTTTATTTTTATTTTTTTCTTGTTTCAGAACTTTTGTTTGTTTGTTTATTTTCATGGCCGGCTCAGCCTGCCCTAAGGGCAGGGCTGGCGCAGCATGTGGTGCCGGGGATAGAACTGCGGTCCTTGCAGCTGCCTGCAGGTGCTTTAGACCACTGAGCCATCCTGCTGGGCCCCTTAAATTTTTTTTAAATTTTATTTTTATTTTTTTCTTGCTTCAGAACTTTTGTTTGTTTATTTTTATGGCCAGCTCAGCCTGCCCCGAGGGCAGGGCTGGCACAGCATGTGGCGCCAGGGATCGAACTGTGGTCCCTGCAGCCGCCTAAGCTTTCCTAAGCAGGCACTTTAGACCACTGAGCCATCCTGCCGGGCCCTGATGCTGGCTTTCCTGATAGGAACGCGGCTGCTCTCACGGCTGGCACTAGGGTTCTCGCTGTCACCGAGGATGGCTGCAGTTCTTTGCGGGGGAGCTCTGGTGGTCTGAGCATCTCCTCCTGCTCCAGCGCAGGTCCCCCGCCTGGTGGCACAGACCCTTCACCCGCTGGCACAGGCTTCCTAGCTTCCCCTGCTGAGCTCTGGGCCTTCGCAGCACAGATCCTTGATACAGACTTGCATGAGACATTGTCCTGGGCGCCAGGCCTCCAGCTGGACTCGTGCAGGGTGTTACTGTGGGCTCCAGGCTATCAGCTGGGCTCTTTGGGTCCCCAGTGTGTGGATAGATCTCCTGTGCTCTTGCACTTGACTCCTGGAAGTCAAGTAACCCTAAAGAGTATGTGTTCTGCATTAATTCCTTCCCTTTATAATACTGACTATAACACAGAGTGATGGAGCTCAGGTCCCCCAAAACCAGGTACTGCCACTCCTCACCAATGGCACAGCTGCAAGTGACACAGGCTAGTGGAAGTGCCGCAAGCGTAGCAGCAAGGACAGCAGCACAGCCCACGCAGGGCCAGCCTGGCCCCTCCGGAGCCCCCGGGCCATGCGCTCAGACCTCTCCCCAGAGGCAAGGCTGCCTGCTCAGAGGCTCCTGAGTGCAGCCTCTCTTTGGCTTTCAGGTGAGCCCTGCCTGCCCCATGCTGATTCTGTGCTCTTCTCCCTCCTTCTGTTCTCGTGAAGCCAGGCAAAGCCTGGGCAGTGCCAGGCGCTTCTTGCTCACTGAGCTGGTCAGGCCCATGTGTCAACTCAGGCTCTGGCACCGGACCCGGCCCTCTGGTTTCATTCCATTCTTCTGGAGACCAGAACTCAGTTGCACATGTGTGCGATTGCAGAGGATGGTTACAAAGCTTGTAGTACAAGGAGGAAATGTCAGGCTCCAGCGCTCCACACGGTGGACTAGTGACACTAGCAGGGGCTGGTGCCCCCCAGAGCCCCAAGCCCTGCTGGCTCTTCACTCTCCAGGTGACGCCACTGCTCCCTGGCTGTGGCCTAGGCCACTGTGGTTCACTGTCCCCCTCTCCCCTCACCTTCAGGACCATGCTCCGGGCACAGCCCTCATGGTCAGTCTGTCTGCTTCTCAGACCATCTAGGAGCACAGCACCCGGTGAACAGGAGCGAAGAGCACGCAAATATCTACTGTATTAGAAAACAAGGGTTGGCCTGATGGCTCTGCAGAGTAAAGCGCCTGCGTAGGCAGAGCGGAGCAGCTGGGGCTGGATCCCCAGTGTGCTGTGCTGGCCGCATCCCTAGGGTACACTGAGATGGCAACTGAGACTGGGCATGGTGGCGCGTACCTGTAATCCCAGCGCTGAGACTGTAAACAGGAGAATCACTACGAGTCCAATGTATCTACATAGTGAGACCCCAAACACCCCATAGAACCTGCCCTAAAAGCAAGAACAAACCGGGCGTGGTGGCGCACACCTGTAATCCCAGCACTCGGGAGGCTGAGGCAGGAGGATCGGTGCGAGTTCGAGACCAGCCTGGGCTACAAAAGTGAGCTCAAGGCCAGCCTCAACTGCATAGTGAGACCCTGTCTCAAAAAGATAAAAAGCAAGAACAAAAAAGAAAACAAATCCCATCTGGAAAACAGCCAGAAGAGCACAAGATGACCAGCTATGCCATCCACCCCCACTGAAAGCGCCTTGGCCCAAGGGCCAATGTCACCCAATGTGACCTCAGGAAGCTATTGATGATCTCTGGAATTCAAGAATGCAATTTGCTATAGACCCACCCCTTGATACTGCCCCAAGCTGTGGTCCCCAGAGTCCACTTGCACCAGCATCAACACACATGCCCGACAGACTGTGGGGCCATGTGCGGAGTGGCCTGTTTTTCCCAGCAGTGGAGGTTTCAGCTTTTCTTTCCCAACAGCTACAAGAAGGCCAGGCTCTTGAGTTCACTTAGAGCCAACGCTGGGTGCTCTCCGCAGCTGAGTCCTGGTCCCAGTAGGAAGGCAGATGGTTCTAGCTGACTTCAAAGAGCTTCGAAAGGAAAGCTAAGCCACCTGACACCACGGCACCGCAGCTAGGAAGGTGGCGATGCCAGCGTGGGTCTGAAGCAGTGGGAGGGGAGAGCAGGTCCCCGGCCCTGGGCACATGCCATCCATGGGGCTGTGCTGAGCATGAGAGCCCAAGGTCCTGGGCCCCACACGCCTGCCCTTCGGGACTGTCAGGGAAAGCTCTCCCTTTCAGCGCTTGGAGAGGAGGGTGTGCTCCTCCTGTGGGCAGGCAGTGGCCCCATGCCGCGGGAGCAGAGGGACCCACAGTGTTATCAGTGCTATGGTCTGTGTCTGGGTGACCCTCCAAAGCTCACGCAGTCATGGAGCAGCTTCTTGAGTTTGTGATTAATTCCCGTTCCAAATGTAGGATTGTGGGTGGGAGTGCTACACTCGCCCAGGGCAGATAATCTGCCTACGAATGAAAGGAGGGGAGAGAGGCTTGCCAGCTGCTACAGCTGCTGCCCCGCCCTTGGCTCTTCACTGTTTTCCACAGCCACAAATGGCTGCCCTCTGCCCTGTGCCACCCTGCCTTGGAGCAAGCCCAGAATAGGCTGAAATCTCCACAATCTGTGAGCTAAAAACACCTTTCCTTAATGTTGGGCACTGGGTATTTTGTCCCAGCAACGACAGGAGAGTAACTGAGACAATCAGCAAGAGGCCAGAGCAGGGTGCCTGCTGCTGACGCCCGGCATCTTCACGGCTGCCCCAGCTGGCAGTGCCCACCTGCGTGCAGACACCCAGAGCTGGACACTCGGGCCTGGCCGGGGAGAAGAGCAGCCACAGCGGGCAGGTTATGGCAGGGCACCCCACACCAGACACCCCACAGGCCCACCTTCAGGGTCTTCACGGCCACCGTGAGGCTGTACTTCTTCCACACACCCTCATACACCTCCCCATACTGGCCGCCACCAAGCTTGTGCTTCATGGTGATGTCCGTGCGCTCCATCTCCCACTTGTCGTAGTTGGGGGACACGCCGTAGACCGTGGGCTTGTTGCGCTTGGGTGCAGGGTAGTGCAGGGTGGTGATGAGCCCGTCGGCCACCGTGGAGTGGTGGTGAACCAACTCGGCCAACGTGTTGAAGCGGCTCTCGGAAGAGACGTACAGCTGGGGGGACAGAGACAGCAGTCACCAGGGGCATGCAGAGGACACAGGAAGAGGCTCCAGGACCCTCGCACCGTGGCTTCCCAGCCTGTGACCCACAGCCGCCCACTTCCCGTTACCCTCGCAAGAGCAGCGCCAGTGGCCCTGCCGCTCAGCCTGAAGTCTGCACCTGGCAGGAGCATTGTGTCACCGTTGTTATCGGCTGTTTCTTGTGTACCTGTGAGACCTCTGTCTCTAGCTAACTGCACGGAAGCTCTACGAGAGCCGGCTTCAAGCAGTCTGCTCTTGGCCAGAGCTGGGAACCAGGACTAAGTACACAGAGGTGCTCAAGGAAGCGTGCACTAGTGAGTAGCGGGATGTAGCGGAGGCTGCTATACTGAAATCAATTCACAACTGTAAGTGGCCTCTGGACTGAAACAGCGCTGAAAAGACCAACATTACCAAATAAACACCCTTTCCTCTGTGCTGCTGGCTCCTCCCCTGGCCAAGCAGGAAGCATGAGGCCACCTGTGGCCCCAGGACAGACCCACCGCCTCTATCTCGGCAAGTAAGAAGAAGCGTGCACTCAGGTCTCTAAGTGGAGCCCAGGCCAGGCCAGGCCAGGGCAGAGTTCTGCTCCTGCAGGCTCTCCACTGGGCTGGTGGAAGGCCCAGCTGGGGTGACACTGGCCACCTTTTGCCCCCCCCATCCTTTGGTCTGTTTCAGTGACGTAGTGTGGGAATGGCTCCTTGCCCCAAAGACCCCAGATTAAGATTCACACAGAAACTCGGGGCTGTGTCTGTGACACTGAAGCTACTGGCTTGCTGAGGGTGGGAGACACTGGAAGCTGTGGCTGAGTCTCAGCAGACTTCTCCAGGGGCTGAGGTACGGGGAGGAGGACGGCAGCCTGGCCCGCGGGGATGCCTGGCGTGGGTGGGCCGAGGGAACCGAGCGTCAGGCTGCAGCTCAGCCTCTCACTACTCTTTGAGCCTGAGCCTCGGTGGCAGCAACAGGCCTCTGGCTGGCAGCACTGCTGGGGTGCTGGGGCTGTTGGGGAGGCCCTCTGATCTGGCTGGGGACACCAAGAGCTCTCTAGGACCCACCCTCTCTGCTTCCTGATACAGGTATGATTCTGGCAAAGCTGCTCCCCCACACACGTAGCCTGCCACTGCCTGCCACGCAGTCTGGGCTTCCGGCCTCCACAACTTATGCACAGATCTCTTTCATACTGCCTCAGGCATTTTGTTGTGTGACTGAAAGCTAACAGAATTACTTTCTGCAAGTTTGGAATGTTTGGCAGCTAAAGCATTTTTTAAAAATCTTTAAAAAAAGAAAGTGATAGAATATACAAGTAGTATATATGAGTATATACACTTGATCACACCTGTGACCTGCAAGAAGGTAAACAGGATTCAGTCACAGGAAGATTTCCTTCCTTTGTGTTTGGGGGAATGGCATAAGCCTTTTGCTTATTATTTTGGTGGTCCTGGGGATGGAACCAAGGCCTGGCTACTAAGTTATATCCTGGGCCTGCTTTAGTTTTTATTTTGAGACAGGGTCTTTCTAAGTTGATCAGGCTGGGCTTCATTCAATTTGTGGCCATCCTGCCTCAGCCTCCTGCCCCACTAAGCCCGGCAGGCAGAAGCACATTTAAAAACTCCAGGCAAGCCAATGAAGGGCAGACTTTGGGTTGACTATATTTTGCAAACAATCCTGCTAAAATAAAATTCT
Source organism: Myocastor coypus (assembly GCA_004027025.1). Classification (NCBI taxonomy): domain Eukaryota; kingdom Metazoa; phylum Chordata; class Mammalia; order Rodentia; family Myocastoridae; genus Myocastor; species Myocastor coypus. The sequence continues at coordinate 39,806 of PVJA010010286.1, forward strand.
AAGAAACCCGAGAATTGTCCAGAAAGACTTCTTGGTGTGGGGCAACTCATGCCTCACATGGAGACTGTGTGGCCCTGGGCCCGGACTGTCCCTCCGAGGCAGTGCCTGAAAGGCAAGATGCCGGATGAGCCCCAAGAGGACCCTAGAGGTCTCTGCAGACAGTGCCTGGCCTGCAGCATGCAGCTGGGAGTGCGAATGCACAGTGTGCGTGAGTGCAGGTGGAGGAGCAGAGTGGGCGCTGGCGCCTGCCTCGGCCTGGCCCCCACAGGACTCTCCTGCCTCCATCACAGACTTGGAGGCAGCCACAAAGGACAGTGGACGGGACCCAGGGGCAGCGCGACCCCACCCAGGCTCAGCTGCCCAGTGACCACACGGCAGGCGTCCCTCTTCCGTTGGGTCAGTCCACCTAATGGCGCTTGTCCTGCCGAGGGGCTTGGTGAAGCAGGACATGTCACTCCAAGAAGATGGCCCTGGCCTCCTGCCCCTGGAATTCGCTGGTGGGCTCCTGGGGCCAGGCTCATGCCCCGCTTTTCCCAGCAGAGCAGGAGGGAGAGTCATCTGAAAGAGACGCTCCAGCCCCAAGTTAAACCCTAGCCCCACACCAGCTGGGAACACTCAGCCCGGCCCCTCATGAGGCTTCTCGGTGTGCTGTCTCAGATACAGAAGGCTTCACTCAATGGTCAGACGTAAAAAGTCTCAATCATTAAACGTCCACGCTCTGTGATGCGTTCATTGCTCACCCTAGAACGTAAAGGCCTGAAAGAGAACTTAGCAAAGAGAAAGGGAGGAGCTCTGAGAATCAAGGAGTCAACAGGAAAACTAGGTATCACAGAAGACCTGGAGAAACTGAGGACAAAGCAGAGAGGAGCAGTCGGGAAAGCTGACCACACCCCGGGGTTGGGCCCGGCTCTGCAGAGGCAGGGGCGGATGACAGTGGACAGCATCGCTAGTCCCCAAAGCCCACGTTACTGTGAAGTGCAAGTGCCACAAGGGGAAACGCTGCCACCCTGGGAAGGGGCTCATTACGTTAAGTTGAACAATGCCAGAAACTGCAAGTCACAGAACTGTGATTTAGGGTGCCAGGGGTCACCCTACCTCAGTGGGTAGGTGGGACAGGGCCACAAGACAGTTGGGGAAATGTGGGCTCCTCAGAAACCCTTCCCCAGAAGCTTAAGCAGTGGTGTACTCGGGTGGGGAGGGCAACCGTGGTCCTGCCTCCAAGATGATGTCCTCTGGCTGGCTGGCTCTGAAAGTGCCGTGTGACACTCACCGCGTGGCTAGCCTGGGGTCAGTGGCCTCTGTGCTTTCCCCATCTGCCAGTGTGGTCAGGGATATGCCTTGGATCGAATGGTCACCATACCCCAGGGTCTGGACAGAGGGGCTACTAGCGCAGGGGAAACCTCACAAGCCCAGAGCCTTGCAGCGAGGCAGAGATTGGAGCAACCCAGGGGGCACAGAGAGACTCAGACCCTAAGCGCCTGGGCAGGAAGACTGCCCTAAGGCAGAAGCCACAGGCTGGGCTGAGCGCCTGGCAGGCAAGGCGAGGAAGAGGCAGTGGGCCCCACGCTCACACTCATGCGCGCGCGCACGCACGTGCACAGCCGGGCCTTAGCTGTGTCTCTCTGCCTGCCTCACACCTGCTGCAGTCTAATGCCACAGGCGCTGGGAGGAAACCACTCACCCCAGCCCAGGCAAGAATTTTTTTGAGGCCACAGAGACAGCTGGGGAAATGAGGCAGGCTAGTCAGAGACCCGTCCCCAGAAACTTAAACTTATTATTTTCTGTTACATTTACCTATTTCTATTAACCTATTTTTAACTGGACCCTCTCACTTTTCTTTTGCCCACCCTCATCTCTTCCCTTTTACCATGTTACAGTTAAGCATTACTTAGATATTGAGCTGGCTAAATGCTATCACTGGAACAGCTGCTGCACTTCCTGGTACAGGTTGCTCTTCGTTGGTGCTCAGCCGGTGTCTGCACTATCACTGTTGGTCTCCTTCCTACAGACATGGCTGTAGCTCACCGGTCCTTCCAGCTGATCGGTACCCAGTTTCTTGGACTGTTGTCACTGCTGGTCTCTTGGATACGCAGGGGTGGCACAGCTGCTGCTGTGACATGGGTGTTGCTGTGTGCTGACACCCAGGCTGTCTGTGTCATGGTTTCTCTTCTCTGTGTGGAGTCCAGACGCAGAAACCACCACGGCTGTGCCACGAGTCTTGCCAGAGAGCTCCTTGGCAGGGTCGGAGCTTCCTACGTGAACTGCTTTTAGCTCACATCACAAAAACCAGAAATACGACAAAGCAAGGTGGCAGGATGTCCCAGAGAGCCCTTAGTTCCTCAAAGGATGATCTCACATACACTGACTTCAGGAAGTTATAGGTAAAGAATTCATAGGCCAAGCAGTCAGGAGGACATTGGAACAGTTCAAAGAAGAAACAATAAGCAAGTCTGTAAGACTTGAAAGCTTACAGAGGATCATTTTGAAACAGATAAAGGGGGCCTGGCGGGATGGCTCAGTGGTCTAAAGCGCCTGCTTGGGGAAGTTTGGGCGGCTTCAGGGACCGCAGTTCGATCCCGGGTACCACATGCTGCACCAGCCCTTCCCTTGGGGCGGGCTGAGCCAGCCATAAAAATGAATGAATAAACAAACAAAAGTTCTGAAACAAGAAATAAATAAATAAATAAATAAATAAAATTAAAAAATTAGAAAAAAAAACAGATAAAGGATTTTACTAATAAAACTTTTGATGAGCTTAAGCTAGAAGATGAGTTAAACATGGCAATATAGTCTGGCAGAATCAGAAATTACGAAAAGAAAGCAAGCAAAAATGCAAGGTTTCTGCATGGCTAGCAGATGGGACAAATACAGGGACAGAGGACCAGAACTCAGTGACACCCGAAAAATAAGACATATGCAAATGGGGCCCAACACCTGCTAGATGACTAAAAAAAAAACTATCAGAATCACAGGAATAAAGGACAAATTAGAAGACGGCCCAAAGGTACAAGAAACTTACTCATGGAATTCACCACAGAAAACTTTCCAAATCTAGGGAAAGAATTCAGTATTCAAGTAAATAGCCACGACTGGTACACAACCTTTCCGTGACGTGCCATAACCCAACGTGCAGAACTCCGAGGAGTGAGCGCTGCCTGCGGCCACAGCAGCGCCACAGGCTGATAAAGCAAGCTCCTGAATCCTGGGGCTCCTCTGCACAAACCCCCACCCTCCAGAGAGGGCCAGCGAGTCCTGCAGGCCCTAGAGGAGGACAGCTGTCAGCCCAGAACTCTATACCCTACAATATGAGCCCAAAATTGACAAAGAAATAAAGACTGCCCACGACAGAGAAATCCTAAAGAAAACATGACCACTAAGAAAATACATAAGGAATTCTTCACAGCAACAGGGAACCCACCTGGGACTGGGAAAGAGCCCAGTGGAAAGGAAGTGTGTATGTAGCTAGGATAGGGAAAGGACAAAGGAATCAGCCTGCGACAACAATGCAATGCAAAGGGTCCAGAGAACACCTTACGACGGTATTTCCAGCGTCAACAGTTTTAGCTCTCCATCAAAAGGACACTCGCAGACATAGTGACAACACAAAAGGCAGCCATAACTGCTTAAAGATGACACACTCATCACGCGACAGGAGCCTGGAAGCAAGCGGAAGCAGCTGCTTTATTTTCAGATTCAGCAGACCTCGGGCCAGTGCTGGTCAGAACAGATAAAGACGGTCACTGCTCATCGACAACGGGAACAACTCGAAAGGAAGAGTCTTAGCTGCACGGCTGCTGCTGGGATAAAACACCCGTGCCCATGAGTTAAGGGAGGTGTTTATTTTGGCTCATGGTTTGTGTAAGTTTCATCTAGAGTCAAGTGGCTCCAGAGGAGGGCAGCATGGCAGAGGGTCACAGCAGATGGGGAGCACAGAGGGGACGGGAGGGGGGCGGGGGGGGGCAGGGTGGGAACAGGCCTGCTCAGCCACAATCCTTCTCCAACCAGGCCAGGCCAAATCGATTTCTTTTTTTAAATATATTTGGGATGGGGTCTCTACGCAGCTCAGAATCATAGTGATCCTCCTGTTTTCAGCCTCCTCACCACTGGGATTACAGGCATGCACTATCATGCCCAGACTCACTAGCTGGCTCAGCATGCCCTGGGGATAGGGCCGGCATGGCTGATGGTACTGGGGATCAAACCCTGGTCCCTGCGCTTACCTAGGTAGGCACTTGGTCTGCTGAGCTATCTCCCTGGCCCTCCCAAATCACCTCAGCTATACATTCACCACGGCCTATTCCACTCCCTGGTGATTACGACACCCCGATGATCCAGTCACCACCCAAAAGTCCCACCTACATGCACATGAGGCTTTGGGGGACAGACAGAAACACCGAAGAGAGAGCAACTATAGACAGCTATGCACTGTTGGCACACCCAATTTTGTAAGAAAAAATACTGGACGTGAAAGAACAGACACCAACGCTGCCATAATGGGGAACTTCAACGCCCCACCCTCACAACTGCATCAACTAGAAGGAAAGAATCACCAAAGAAGTATCAGTGAAGCTATAATGTTGAGGGGGCTAAGGAGATAGCTCAGTGGAATAAGTGCCTGCCTGGGAAGCGCAAGGTCCTGAGCTCAATGCCGGACACCATCAAAAAAAGACAAACAAACAAACAACAACAAAAACTACATGCTGAACAAACAGACTTAACAGACATCCACAGAATGTTCCACCCAACAACAACAGAATATACATTTTTCTCAGCAGTATAAGAACTTTTCCATAATAGAGAATATCTTAGACCACAAAGCTTGCCTAAAAACTATAGAAGAGGGCCAGGCGGGATGGCTCAGTGGTCTAAAGTGCCTGCTTAGGAAAGCTTGGGCAGCTGCAGGGACCGCAGTTCGATCCCTGGTGCCAGCCCTGCCCTTAGGGCAGGCTGAGCCGGCCATGAAAATAAATAAACAAAAGTTCTGAAACAAGAAAAAAAAAAAAGTAATAATAAAAAACATAGAAGAACTGAAATAATACCTGGCATGCTGCCGGGCATAGTGGAATGAAGCTAAGTTATCAACAGCAAAAGAAACTACAGAAGTGACACAAACGATGGAAGCCACAAAAGGCTTCCTAGAATCAGCAAATCCTGCCAAAACCCCTGGGGTACACTGGAAGTGGTCCTAAGAAGGAAGCCGGCAGCTGTGGACACTCACATGGAGGAAGCTGAGGCTAAGTCGGGGCATAAACACAGAAGCCAGTCCGGGAGCAGCTCACCTTGCTCTTGGGCTCCCACACCAAGCGGACTTGCCACAGGATGGCCCGGCAGACTGGTGTACGGGCACAGGCCCAACAGAATGTGTCACATAAAAAGAAGTAAGAGCAGACAACTGCATAAGCATCTGAATAGGTGCACGAAGCCTCTGACAAAACTCAACATCGGTTCACAATAAAGTCTGATGAAAACAGGCATAGAGGGACTTTACTCAAACTAACAAGTCACTTGTGACAACTACACTGCCAACATCACATTAAGTAGGGAGAAACTGAAAAGTTTTGCTCTAAAATCAGGAACAAAACAAAAAGTCCTTTACTCTCAGTATAGAAGCTGAAATGTTAGCTAGGGCAATTAGGCAAAGAAAGACAGAAGAGGGACATGTACAGGGGAGGAAGAAGCTCCTTATTTGCAGATGACATGGCCTTTTACACAGAGACCCAAAAGCTCCACCCAAGACCCCCAGAGCTAATAAACTCAGCAAAGTACCAGAACACAAGCAGACACGCAGAGATCCATAGCATTTTTATACACCAACAATGAACCCACTGAGAAAGAAATTGAGAATAACCTTATGTGTAACAGCTTTAAGATATTAAATAGAAATGAACCTAATCAAGGAAGAAAAAACATCAACAAAACAAACCACAGTATCTTCAAAAGAGACCATTAGTGAAGAGGACATGAGAAAACGGAGAAGACGTCCCTGCTCCTGGACATGCACAACAAAAACAGCCGAGATGCCTGCGTTAGCCAGATGGGTACAGTGGATTTAATGCCATCCCAATCAAAGTACCAAAAGCACTTCATCACAGAACTAGAAAAAGCAATTCTAAAATTTATACGGAGGGCCCGGCAGGATGGCTCAGTGGTCTAAAGCGCCTGCTTAGGAAAGCTTGGGTGGCTGCAGGGACCGCGGTTCGATCCCCAGCACCATATGCTGCGCCAGCCCTGCCCTCAAGGCAGGCTGAGCTGGCCATAAAAATATATAAATAAACAAACAAAAGTTCTTTTTTTTTCTTGTTTTAGAACGTTTGTTTGTTTGTTTATTTATTTATTTATTTATTTATTTTCTTGTTTCAGAACCTTAGTTTGTTTATTCACTCATTTTTATGGCCGGCTCAGCCCGCCCCAAGGGCAGGGCTGGCGTAGCATGTGGTGCCAGGGATCGAACCGTGGTCGCTGAAGCCACCCAAGCTTTCCCAAGCAGGTGCTTTATACCACTGAGCCATCCCACCAGGCCCTGTTTGTTTGTTTATATGGTGGGCTCAGCCAGCCCTGAGGGCAGGGCTGGCACATCATGTGGTGCCAGGGATGGAACCGTGGTCCCTGCAGCTGCCTAAGCTTTCCTAAGCAGGCGCTTTAGACCACTGAGTCATCTTGCCAGACCTCACAAACAAAGTTCTGAAACAAGAAAAAAAAAAAACAAAATAAAATAATTCTTAAAAAAAAAAAAAAAATTAAAAAAAAAATTTTATATGGAACCAGAAGCAAAAGGAATTCTGGGCAATAAAAACAAAACAAGAGGTACCACAATCTTGGATTCAAAGTATAAAGCTATGGGGATTAAAACCCAGCATGTTGCTGGTACAGAAATAGATACACAGAACAGAGAGAGCAGAAGCAGCTCCAGGAACAGGCAACCAAAGGGAAGACACTTTTTACACAAAGTAGTACGTAAAACGAATACATACACAAAAAGTTGTTCTGTACTGTTGGTTCATTAGAGAAATACAAATCAAAACAGTGCAACTTCATCTTGCTTTGGAAAGAACAGTCACCACCACAAACTCAGAAGACAATCAAGGCTGGTGAGACTGTGAGGAAAAAGGAACCCTTAGACATTACTGGCAGGAGGGGATGTAGAACAGCCACTACAGAAACCAGTGCACAGATTCCTCAAAAACTAAAAATAGAAATTCTACCCAACCCAGCTATACCTTTGCCAGGTGTCTTCCCAGGAGCTGAAGATGCTACACTGTAAGGATCCATATGCAATCCATAGTTACAACTCAGAACAGCTGAATCTTGGGAACAACCTATGCGTCCAGCACCAGATGGACAGACGGGATGGTGTGTGTGCACAGCGGAGCACTACTCAGCATGAAGAAGAGCAAACCTGAGACATCTGTAGGAAATGGATTAACCTTGAGACCACAGTGCTAGTGAAACTAGACACAGAAGATTAAATGTCAGCTGGCTTCTTTCATATGAGAAACTCAAAGCACAAAGAGCAAAATAAAAGGTGATATAAAACATGGAGGCCAACCCTTTAAAGGGACTTAAGATTTCATATCTATCTATCTGTCTATCTATCTATCTATCCATCCATCCATCCATCTTAACTGTCTATGAAGAATATTCTTTATGTATCTCAAACATATATTAATAAAAAAAAGTCTGTTAGAAAATTTCTGAGCTGGCGAGATAGCTTGGCAAACTAAGCACCTGCTTAGGCAAGTGCAGGGACCAGGGTTCCATCCCTGGCACCGCATGCTGCACCAGCGCGGAGCTGGCCACCGAGATCGGTTGTGATAACAAACACCTGTAATCCCAGTGCTGTGGAGGCTGAAAACAGAAGGATCAGCACAAGTCCCAGCTGCATAGTGAGACCCTGTACCAAATACATTAAAAATAATAATAATAAAATATCTGCTGTTCACAGCAGCACACGCCTGTAACCCTAGCATTCTGGAGGCTGAGGCAGGAGGACTGCTCCACCTGAAGGATGGCTGGGCTGTGCGGTGAGCATAGGGCCAGCCTGAGCTACACAGCGAGACCCCGTGAAGCCTGCCCTCCCTCAAGTGCACTGTACGCTCAGCTCAGTCATGTTCCCCATGTCCCTATCGCCTACTCTGGCGATCAGCTGTAGTTCTGAGGAACGTTTTACTGTGAGCAACTGGGCGGTGGTGAGGAATCCATCACATGCTCAGAGGACAGTGAAGTCAGCACTGTGACGGGTGGTACCTCCCTGTGCTACGTGCCCAGTTCCATCAAACAGGGTGCTTGGCCAGGGCTGCTGCTGCCTCACCTGGGAAGCACTAGGGCCAGCTCTCCTCCCCATGGTCCCGTGCCTGTGCCAGGTGGACTCACGTTCATGCTCTCTGGCTGCTGTAGCCCCTAAGTGCCGCATCTGATGTGCTCATGGAGGCTGGCCTAGAAGGGAGGGGACCCTGAGCTGCTCAGAGATAGCGGGGACATGCTAGACTCCAGGTGCTTCTGTTAGCTAGCAGGCTGTGCCTGGGGCCATGCTGGGGTGGGGTGAACTTCAGAAACTGAAGAAGCTCCACCCACGCACCCAGCCCTTTGTGTCGCCTTGGCCAAGGCCTACGCCTAGCTTCTGCTCTTGCCAACCTGCATCTGTCACTTCAGTACACTGAGAAAATAAATATCCACAGGGCACCTTGTGGACAGACTGGACGAGGGAGACACCAAGAGTGGCACTGCATTGTGGGGGTGCTGTGCCTGTGTGTAGGTTCATCCAGGTCAAGCCGAATGCACCATCCCCGGGAGGAGGTGAGTCACTGTGGGCGTGTCTCTGGGGCGCACCCAGCAGCATGAGGTCTTAGGCCTGCTTCCCCACAGCCAAGGGCTGAGCAGAGCTACTCCTCAGGGCCCTTCAGCAGTGATGGTTCACTGTCCGCAGCCCCTGAAACCATGAGCCAAGTCAGGCCTCGTGTCCTGTAAGCTGGGCATGCTGGGCACCGTGCCCCACACACACCAGGCATGCTGAATACACACGGGCACTCAGCGATCGAGGGCTTGGCAGCAGTACCTCACAGAGATGGGTGAGTTGTGGGTGGAGGGTGAGGTGGGTGGTGGGGGTGTCAGCCCTAATTCTGCAATAGTAGGGAAAGCACAGGAAGAGACAACCACATCCCAGGCGTGGAAGATTTCTCATCTACACACCAGACTGCTAGCAAACGGCCAAGGCTCAGGCTGACCTCAGCCTTCTCGTGAGTTCAGCTCAAGGGTCCCAGCGTGGGTCCTACTTGTGGCCCTGGGCTAACTGGTCATGACCACTGCTGAAAAACTCAGAACAAGAGAAAGAAACGAGAGCTGGGAGGGTGGAGGCAGAATGCAATCCTTTGGGACCCGGCGTGAATCTTCCACATTCACTTGTTTTCTAAAGGTCAGCTGATTTGAAAATAAGAAGCAAGCTTATCCCAGCCCAGCCTGTCCCTCTTGGTGGCCTTAATTTTTCCCCTTACAAATCCAAGTAGGATTGCATCAAAACCCTACCATGTGAGATGTATCCTTCAGTGCCGAGCCTACAGACGCATGCAGAGCTGCACTTGTGCCCCATCCCGTCACTCTTCCCTCATGCCAGGGCCAGGATCCCATCCGATGCAGCCTGTCAAGCACGGCCTTTCCCAACAGGAGCTGCCCAAGAGGGCATGAGTCTCCCGGTGCTTGTATGGCTGCTGGGTGTCTCTGTCTGGGAGGGGCAGGCAGGCAAGATACCTGGAAAAGTCTGATGGGGGTGCTGTTGATCAAATGAGCCCCTGGCACAGAGGGACCCCCTTAGGCAGAGGGGCTGGCCTTTCCTTTCTCCTCTACTGCCCCGACCTCTTCCACCCTTCCTTCTGTTCCCAGACGGTATGGGGAACTGCTTTGGTGCCTTTGTGTTGAGCTGCTTCCCTAGCCCTTTTCATTTTTTTGAGACGCAGTCTCCTCATGTTGCTGAGTTGCCAGGCTGAACTCCAACTCATGATCCTCCTGCCTCAACTTCCCAGAGTACTGCAATAACAGGTGAGCACCTCCATATGCTACCTTCTGCTTCTGCAGGTGAATCTCAAATTCCACAAAGCACGCACCCCATAAGCAATCTTCCCTTCCCCTCTGCACAGTATTGTGGATCAACCCGTGCTAACAGCTCTCAAACTAGATCACGCTTGCCTGCATCTGTCCCAAGGCTGCTGATTAAACAACTCCAGGGAAAAGACACCATTATCCTGTTCAGTATGAGCCTCCAGTGATGACCTTGGTGCAGCCTGACCTGCCTGGGATGGAGCACAGAAGGGAAGAAGGCCATCAGCTCGCAGGTGGGGTGCACCCTGTGACTGTGTGATGGAAGAGGCACCTTGCAGTCTGAAGATGTTCAAGGCACCGTCACCCTATTGGTGTCCCACAGGAGAGACCTAGCTCCACACCTGGGGGAATGACCCCCACTGCAGGCCACAGAGACCCCTCACATTGGGCTTCAACAGCAGACTGCGCTTCTGTGCACACAGCCCAGTCAGGCACCACAGACGCCTGCCAGGACTCAGAGCCCAGAGACCCCCCAGGTGCTTAACTGGAGACTGGGGAGCAGAACAGGTAAGAGCAACCGCAGGAGCCTATGTGCATCTGTGCAGCACACGCACATGTGTGCAGCCAGCTGGGAAAACACAAAAAGAAGGGAGACTCGGCCTGTAGATCCCAGAACCCCAGCGCCAAGCTAGTATCGGCCTGTGGATAAATAGCAATAACGTGAGAGAACAGAGACCCAGATACCTCTGCAAATACGGCCCATTTCTATATATAGGAAAAGATGAATTGAGTAAGTGGCTTAAGGAGGATATATTAGATACAAAGAGATAAGCTCCTTTACTAATCAGAGTGACACAGATGCCCGACAAGTCAGGTGACATTGCTGAGATGGGCACAGGGAACGGGTGCTGTCGTCTGTTGTCTGAAACATCAGATGTGTACAATTTCTGAGGGGAAGACCTCCAACATTTGCACAAGTGTGGACAGCGGGCAGTCCGTGCTAGCATGCATCTCACAGGCATCTGCACTGTATGCAGAGAAGCAGAGCCGTGCACACCCAAGCTACAGGGCAGGAGCCCCTGGGAGCAATAGACAGGTGAGACATTCACTGGGGACAGTGGCTGCCACTGGGCAGGAGAACCGAGTTACGAGCAGGTCCACTCTTCATTGTGATTTGCTTTGTTCTATTTGTGTGTGTGTGTGTGTGTGTGTGTGTGTGTGCGCGCATGCAGGGCATCACTAGGCAGCTAGAACTCCTAGTGACCTTCCTGTTTTCAGCCTCCCCAGCACTGGGATTACAGGTGTGCCACCATGCCTGGACTTGGTCACTGGCTCAGTGCACCCAGGGGCGGGGCTGGTGTGGCACATGGTGCCATGGGTTGAACCATAGCCCCTGTGCTTGCCTAAGCAGGTGCTCAGCCTGCTGAGCTACCTAGCTAACCCTGTCTTATTGGTTTTTTAAAAGCACAAGTATATGTTATGCATTGTTTTAAAGTGCATGTGTTGGCCAACCCACTGTGCTGCTGCCTGTCTGTACTACCCTTTGCTGGAATCTTGGAGCAGTGGAGTGGACAGTGGGGTCCCAGCCTGGTCACCCATGACTCTCTTTGTGATCTCAGGCAAGATGCTTTGTACACAAATGTAGATGACATCAATCTGTGAGGTCGAAAAGTTGGGTGGCCAGATGCTCCCCTATGAGCCACAGACCTCAGGGAATATCAGTGCTTCTCTTTCTTCCAGGGACGTCTAAGGGCTGTTTACAGAGAGACCCCAAGATCTTATAAACTGACTGCTTTGCAAAACCAAGTGGGGGGCCTGGCAGGATGGCTCAGTGGTCTAAAGCATCTGCTTGGGAAAGCTTGGGCGGCTTCAGGGACTGCGGTTCGATCCCCGGCACCACATGCTGCGCCAGCCCTGCCCTCAGGGCGGGCTGAGCCGGCCATAAAAATAAATAAATAAACAAAAACCAAGTGGGTTTGGCGATATTAGGCTATCGGATCCCACTTTCACTTAAAGACCATGCAAGCTAGCACACACCTACACATACCCCTGAAAGTGTGATTTCATCCCCAGGAGAGCCACAGGCTGAACTTGTGAAGGAGGTGCTACCGACATGTTCATTTACCGTAATTATTTTTTTTTTAATTTTTTATTTTTATTTTATTTTATTTTCTTGTTTCAGAACTTCTGTTTATTTATTTATTATTTTTATGGCTGGCTCAGCCTGCCCTGAGGGCAGGGCTGGCGCAGCATGTGGTGCCGGGGATCGAACCGCAGTCCCTGCAGCCGCCTAAGCTTTCCCAAGCAGGCGCTTTAGACCACTGAGCCATCCTGCTGGGCCCCTACCATAATTAATTTTAATTGAGGATGAAATATTATCATTACAAAAGATGTTTCAAAAAGGAAGTCTTTCTGTTTTTGTTTTTGAGACAGGGTCTCACTATGCAGTTCAGGCTGGCCTTGAACCTGTTCTCCTCCTGCCTCAGCCTCCCAAGTGCTGGGGTGACAGAGGTGCACCACCACACCCTGCAGGAAGAGTCTTAACAAGTAGCTGAATCCCAACAGACAGCCCGTCTATGCTACTGACACTACTGAACTCCAGTAGGAAATCCGCACCATGGATTTTCATGTAAGTCAGAAGGTAACGCCAATGAACACATGCCTGTGGTTTCCTTCAGTAATTACTGAAACACCCTGCAGGAGCTTTGCCCGACAACCTACAAACCAGGCAGGAGAAGCTCTCAGGTCTCCTGGTGGCCGAGGCCCAACCACTGCCTGCCCGCCCCGGCAGGCCTGGCGCGCACCTTGCCATCCGAGGCGGTGTTGATCCGGTAGTGGTATACCCGCCCCTCGTAGCGCAGGGAGATGGAGCGCTGGCCGGGGCTGCTCTCACTCTCCCGCACCAGGAAGCTGCCATTGATTCCGCTGCTCAGCAGGTACTCCGCGGCATTGCGGGACACAGGCCCGTGGTACCAGGAATGCTTCTCCAGGCTGTTGACTGGCGTGATGTAGTTGCTTGGGACCCATCCTTGGCCATTCTTGGTTTGGGCTTCACACCATTCCCCATTGTGGTTGTAGCCCAGGACACGGAGCTTTTCACCTTGGAGGCAAAGGGTCAAGTCAGACATTTGGCCTTAGGGACCGGTTTCTTTCCTTCTCAAGCACTCCTGGGTGATTGCTACCACACTCCAAGATTCCACACACTGGCTTCATTTTAACAAGTCCACATAAATGCACACTTCTACAAGTCTATAAGAATGTGTACTTATACACACGAAGTTTCCTGTTTGTACTGAATGTACAGACTAAGCCTTTTTTTTTTTAAAGTGCTCTATTTCTACCTAAGGAAAGCCTTTGAGAGAAAATGGTTTCTTTTTCTTTTTTTTATGGCCAGCTCAGTCTGCCCTGGGGGTGGGGCTGGCACAGCATGTGGAGCCCAGGATCAAACCACGGTCCCTGTGGTTGTCTAAGCTTGCCCAAGCAGGCACTTTAGACTGCTGAACTACATTGCTGGCCTGGAAAATAGTTTCTTCAAAGGGAAAAAAAGTTACATTTTTAGCATTTGGTTTGTATGTCCCCTCCCAAGTATCAAAACAGGAGCCGGATCACAGACTTCTGTAGCAGAGCCTTCCTTAGGAGAAGGGGCTCTCTGGGGAAGAGGTTGCCATTTGGGGACCCCTCCACACTCAAAACTGGAAAGCTGAGCTGGGCACAGTAGCACACACCTGAAACTCCAGCACTTGAGAGGCTGGGGCAGGAGAATCACCATAAACCTGAGGTCAGCCTGGACCCCTCAGTGAGTTCAAGTCAAGTGCACAGCAAGACCCTGTCTCCCTCCTCCCCCAAGGAGAACCGGAAGCTGTCCTCTTGGCCAGCCAGGGAAGGCCAGTTGAGGCACAGCTCTCGATGTCTACATCTCAGTCCCACAGCTGCCCAGAGCCCCCTTACCTTTAGTGATGCTCAGAGTGTTGTCGCCACTGGCCACAAAGTCATAGAGTGCAACGAAAAGGTTGGGGTCATTTTCGCTGGGTCCGGCAAGGAGGTTTTCCTTGGAGTTCCAACGAGCAGCTTCACTCAAACCTTGGGGCTCGAAGTCAGATGCTACCGGCCTCTGCAGGGCTTCTAGAAGACAAGGAAGGGAAGAGAGAAATGTAGTGGGGAGGAGGAAGAGGAGAACCGAGGAAATACGAGCCTATCTTCAGGAATGAAAAAAGTATTTCCAACATCACACACTGTGGATTCACTTCGTTTCTTAAACAGCTGTATCCACTATGAGTTTTTTTTAAAGGTGACTCTACCAAATCTTATGAAAAACCCTAGGGATCTTCATTCCAGTCTGGTAATTATTATTTCCAAATACTTTCACCTTTTGCAACTCATTAATGCAACACACTGAGCCAGGAGCTGGTCATATTCCATCTTTATATGATGCTGCCATTGCTTGAACTATGGAGTGTAAGTTTCTTGCTTTAAAATGTTTTTAAGTGGATCGAAGTCAATATATTTCTATATTTTTAAAAAATTAAGAAATATAGAAGGGCTTAAAGGAAAGGCATCTTCCTAGCCTGAGCGGCTAGCCATCCTGGTGGTGGCCTCCGCCTCCAGTGCAGCCACGGTGGCCACCTGGGCATCCACTGCTAGGTGCTCACTCGCACTCCCCCTTCAATGGTCCCCAACTGGGGGCAGCGTCGCCGTGCTGCACCCATCCTAGAGGGGGCAGCAACGTCCCTGTCTTGTGGCCGGCTCTCATTCATTCTCAGACACAGCCAGCTTTGCTGCCTCTCTACCTTGTGAAAAATTATGACCAGTTTCTTCTATTCCAACAGTGAAGTTCTCCCTATTTTGTCTGTAAGTAAATTCAGGGGGCCCGGTGGGATGGCTCAGTGGTCTAAAGTGACTGCTTAGGAAAGCTTGGGCGGCTTCAGGGAAGGCAGTTCGATCCCCGGGCACCACATGCTGTGCCAGCCCTGCCCTCGGGGCAGGCTGAGCCAGCCATAAAAATGAGTGAATAAACAAACAAAGGTTCTGAAACAAGAAAAAAAATAAAAAAATAAATAAAATGAAAAAATTCTTAAAAAAAAAAAAAAAAAGAAGCTAGAATTCAATCACCAGTTCTTCTGCTAGGAATATGTGTGGGGTTTTCACAACAGTATCAAATAGTTGATTATTTTCTCCAGAAGTTCTTTGTCTTTTTTTTTCCCTTTCTGAGCAGTACTCAGAGCCTCTACAATTTCTTTCTAATGACAAGACCCAGCCAATCTATTCCAAGCGGATCTTAACGCAGTGGATTTTGTGCAATGAAACCAGATGCCACTTAAGGGTACTAAAACAGGAAAAATCCTTTTTTTTTTTTTTTTTTTTTTGCAGGGGTGGGGGATTATGATTTGAAAGAATGGGAAGATCTCCCAATGAGCCAATACAGATTACAGATGGTAACAGAACTGTATTTGTTCTACTTTTCCCTCCGTATGGACGGAGGGGACCCACACATCTCTTTGCCAATTAACCTGTCTTAGGGACGGATCTGAATTTGCTTCACAAAGACACTGGAGGCACCTAAGAGCCCAGGTCAATGCTCTGAAGCAAGGCCAGACAGCTTCAGAGATGACCACTTCTCTAAGAGTGCTCTGTGGAAGAATCAACAGAACATTAATAATGTAGGTCTTTCAACTCTGTTCTGATAATGGAAGTAAATCTCCGAGAATTATTTTCCTAGAGGCTGCAAATCCTAACCAATGCTATGACCAACACTTAGTATGTGCATTTTATGAACTGTGAAGGCAGAGATCATTTCAGAAGAGTTGTCACTGGGGTGGGGAGAGTTGGGTGAGGTGCTCAGCTGTCCTCTAAGGAACTGTCCTGCAGAGCTTTCAGAGCCCTCTAGGACCACAAAGGAAAACTGGGGACTGACCTGCTGACCCAGAAGAGCTGGCTAAAGCAGGGTATTTGTTGGTTCAGCTTTTTTTTTTTTAAACAGCTACAGCTAAGTTGGGGTGGAGATATAACTCTGTGGCATAATTGCCTGCCTGCAAGTACAAGGTCCTGATTTCAATCCCCAGTACCCAGCCAGGCATGGTGACGCATGCCTGTAATCCCAGCACTTGGGAGACTGAGGCAGGAGGATCAATCAATCAATAAATAACCTGCTAAATTAACTCCACTAAGTTATTTTTAACTGATACAGAGAGACCTGTAGATCACACCCATTAGTGGCTGCGGCATAGGACTGAGGGGGGGATTTCTGCTAGCGTGCTTGACCTTCTCACTGCCTGCCCGCTGCATGCTGTCTGCAGGGCCGCCTGCCCTTCAGAGCGTGGGTGTGGTGCGGCTGCAGAACACAGGTTCTGTGTCCCGCTCCGAGCCAATCATTCCCTTCCAGTCCCACCACCTGCCAGGAGGGTCAGAGGCAAGGCCACACGAGGGTGCCGCACAGACTCCCCACAGAATGGTCCTGAGTCCTATAGGCCGCTCCTGGGGCATCCATAGCTGTCTTATACCTAATCCAGTAGTGATGTCTCAACCTTTATGCAAGGGAGGGTGCAACCTTGGGTGGCAAGGCCTGCCTTGACTGGGTCTCCTGGGAGCACCCACCTTAATTTTCTTTCCTTAAATTTATTTTTTTAATTAATTAATATTTTTGCAGCATTGGAGCTTGAGCCCAGGGCCTTTGCACGAAGCTATATCCCCAGCTTGAGCTTGTGATCATCCTGCCTCTGCCTCCTAGAATGGTAAGATTCCAGGCATGTACCACTACATCTGGCTACAAAAGATTCCTAACTTAAAAAGATTCTTTCATACCCACATAAGGTCCTCTTTTACCGACAAAAACTGTAAGCACGCAGTGCATAGCAAGTCAACATGAACCACTCACAAGCTTTGATTTAACCTCTGGAAGCTTATCCTGAGAGAGTTCTGCAATGATTTATACGTAATGACTTTAAATAAAAGCACAGAGAATAGAAAGTACTAGCAATCGATATAAGATAGACTAATGTGTGCCCCATCAACAAAACAGAATACACCCAAAAAGACATCCAGAATATTCTGGGGGCCGGAAGCAATGGTACTTCTCTAATCCCAGCACTCAGGAGGCTGAGGCAGGAGGATCACTGTGAGTAGAGGGCCGAACTGGGCTACAAAGTGAGTTGGGACCAGGCCAGCCTGTGCTATACAGTGGGACCTTGTTTCAAACAAAAAACATTTTTGGAAGGGACTGGGGTGCAGTAGCATAGCCTTACCTCCTAACTGTGAGGCCCTGGGTTCAATCTCCAGCACCACATAAAAACAAGGTTAAAAAATACAACATTTTGGCAAGTAATGTTTAATGACTTGAGAATATACTCATAATACAGTAGGTGTTGACATTACATCCCAGCATTACAGCACGATTCCAGTTTTGCAAAATTAAAAAAACAAAAAACAACAAGAAAGAAATAGACCAAAATGTGAAACTGTACTTAATTCAGTTTGGTGGGGTTCCAAGTGTTTCAAATTTTTTCTTCCTTTTTTACTATATTATGGGTTATTTCTTACAATGGATGTAAATTATTTTTTATGACCAGAACACAAATGTAGAACTAGGAAATTAAGCAGGAGCCAGCTGAGCCTTACATAACTGGCAACTGAGCGTGAAGCTGGGGAGGGCGGAGCCCCTCGCGCTGGCCTAGAGAAGTATGTGTGCCTGTTCCCCTCCTGCGTCTCAACCTCGGGGCCAGGAGCACACAGGAAATTAAGCCCAAGTCACGAATATAGAACTGCTTTTCTTCGGGGCTGCCATTTGACCTCCTCTATCGAATGGCCTGCAGCATCTGGAGTTGATCAAAGTTACATAATCGGGGAAGCGGCCTGGAAAACACCTGGGCTAAGCAGAAGGCAGGAGCCCGTGCAGAGGGGGCTGCGCGGGAGCCCGGCTGGGAGGGTCGGCTTGGAGGGTCCCCACTCGGCATGCAGATCTTCACGCAGGGGAACAAGGCCTTCCTTTGCCGGGAAGGAAGGGCCTTGCGCTGCTTTTTGACTCAGTGGGCCGGGGCCACCAAGCAGCCTCTCTGCTTGCCTCTCCTGCTCTCCAGCTCTCCCGCTCTCTCTCCCTCTCTCCCTCCCTCCCTCCCTCC
>PVJA010010287.1:0-57878 GCA_004027025.1 Myocastor coypus
TATATTTTTGCACTGTGCTTCTACTTGAACATAGTGTCTTTCGGGAAGAAGAAGAATAAATTTGGAAACTGTTCTTAGTTTGACGAAGTTTGTGTGGTGTCCTGGTCCTGTGAACTGGTCGAGCATGCTGAGCCACTTCCTCCCAGAACCCCATGTCCCTGGCCATTTTCCAGCAAGGCAGCCTTTGAGTTTGGCAAAACAAAGCTCTGATCGCAGATACTTTTAAGGTAGGATCTTATCATGCAAAGGCCATCAATATTTAAAGAGCTGTCTGATATTTTAGTCCTTCCTATCTGTCACTTTCTCAGCCCTTCAAAGACAACCCTTTCAAGTTCAACTGGTCAGGCCTGAGGTTGCTAGGAGATGTAGCCAAGAATCCAGAGAGTTGGCAAGACTGTCTTTTAGTCCCTCCTCCCTCTGGTTAACATGTCCTTGGGGAAGGCAGGTTTGATGCTGTCAGCCTTGTTAGCACGCCTGTCCTGTCGTGGATGAGTGAGGAAGGAAGACTGCCCTGT
Source organism: Myocastor coypus (assembly GCA_004027025.1). Classification (NCBI taxonomy): domain Eukaryota; kingdom Metazoa; phylum Chordata; class Mammalia; order Rodentia; family Myocastoridae; genus Myocastor; species Myocastor coypus. The sequence continues at coordinate 516 of PVJA010010287.1, forward strand.
CTCCCTATAAAAGCAACAGATCAGTACAGTGTCAGCATGAACAACATGTCAGCTTTTTGTGCTGTCTCAGCTATTTGCACGACTTATTTTCCCTTAAAACAAAGATTCATTTAATTCCCTTTGAGGATCTCTGTATTATTTGAACAGCATATTTTGAAAAAAAACAAAGTGCTCCATTAGCACATGTTGTATGCGAGCCATTAAAATAGATGCTGAGTATTTGTGGGGATTTGAGAACATGTCCATAAAACATTTCACAAGGCAAGGGAATTCGTTGACAGTTGTTAGGTAGAAGTATTGCATGGACATTTAGTAGACTTGAGAATCCAGCAAAAGAAAGTAAACATTTGGTTTGGAGGTGGTGATCATAGTCTTGATGATAAATGGGTACATTCTGTATGAAAAATAGGCTTAGGTTTCAGGTTGAGTGTGGAAAGAAGAAAATATTGAGGATAAAGGTACTAAGAAGTGGATAATGGTATCATTTACTGTTATGCACGTAATAGACGTCAACGAGTTCTGTATTTTACACATCAAAACCTGAGATGGCTGAATGTTCAGAAAGAGGAATCAGCATCTGATTCTGATTATTCACAGTGGAGCAGTCCTTCCAAGTGTCGACGATACAGGGATAATGAATACTGAGCCACTGCCCTTCAAGGGAAATGTGTACCTGGTCTTTGCTAGCCTCTGGTCTCAGAATTCTCAAATGACTGGTACATAACTTGGTTGCAGGTATATTTCTATGCAAAGGTTATGCCAGTCTTCTTTCACATAATGACATTGGAAAAGAGTTCTGCACAATGGTTGGGAAAATTTTTGAATGCTATAGTCACAAAGAAAAAAAAAAAACATAAGCATAGGAAAGCCACAGTATGGACAGAAAACAAAAAAGTACACTTATTTATTTGTAAGCTGAAAGAGGAAACAAGCACACACAATGCTGCCCTGTAACTGCAGCATAGAACACCCATGACAGATGCAAATCAAGTTTTTCACAACTTTTGCATGCCCCGGAATACCACATGTATTAGAAATAAATAATAAGGAAGGTGACCATTGACCATTACTGAGACTATAGGGTCAATGAGATGACTCAGCAATCTAAAGTGCCTGCTTAGGCAACTGCAGGGACCTCAGTTTGATCCCTGTCACCACATGCTATGTCAACTCCACACTCAAGCAGGCTGAACTGGACATAAAAAAAAATAATAATAATAAATAAATAAATAAATAAATAAATAAATAAATAAATAAATAAATCACTGAACCTACAAAGAATGCACTGTATTTAAGCTGAGAGCACCCGTGAAAGTGAAATCATAAGCCTTTGGTAGCACCATGAAAAAACAAGAGACAAGAAAGCCGGGTCCTACCAGCTGAGGAGTCCAAGGAGTAGCCCGAGGAAAATCATTTAGAAGCAGGTGAAGGAGAAAAAAGCAGAACTAACAAAGTAATGAGAAGGGTAGGTGTTGAGGGACGACCCTGGCAAATGAAGAAGGAAAATCGTGGAGAATAGGGAAGGTATTCCTGTCCCAGGTGCCGAAGAGCATGTCAAGTAATGAAGGGAGGACCACGTCCTTTGGATGTGGTGACATGTGCTCTGTCAGCACCCTTTCATAAGGTAGCATCTGGAGACTTCTACATAGCAGCTGGGTTGTTCTGTGTTGAAACAATGAATGGTAACTGTGAATATTGGCTGTAAATAAAAATGGCAATTTCAATATATTTTGGTATAAGAAATAGCAAAAGTTGTATGCAAAATAAGGAGATAATGTCTAGGTTTAACCTAGAATAAACAGTTTCTTAGAGTAATGACTAATTTATGAAAGATACATGCATATTATGAAAATGTCAAAACATGTAAAAGCTTCTTGGTAAAGATAATGTGATAAAATTCAGAATAAACACTCACCATTCTGATAGCTGAGTTAGGCACAGGGCAGCAGAGGGCCAAACACCTGAGCCTCACCCTACTCCGTGACCCCGCCTGTGTGGCGTGGGAGGGAGATTCTCAACCATTCCGGTGCTCGAGCTTTCTCCTCCAGGAAAGGAGTATTGGTGGGCTTTCTCCGTGCTGAGATGGGAAACCTGACGTTCACAATATAAAAGAGGAAAGGCTTCATCTAGATCATAATTCAAGTATACAATCCGCGGGCTCTAAGATAGAAGCATCATGTCAAAAATCGATGGGAAAGAAGCAGGGACATAGTGTCAGAGAGGAAAATCTCAGGGCGGATGGACCCAAGCAACTTCTCCACAGCCACCCAGGCCCTCTGCCCAACTGCCAGGAGGGGTGTCACAGAGTCTGTAGAGGTCCCAAATGTCCATGCGAGTGTTTTGGAACTGGTAACGTGAACCAAAGGGAAGTGATTCTTGGAACTCTAACTGTTCAATTTCTAACGTGGAATTTGCTTATATTCAGTATTTATTCCAGCTGGTGCAATGGAAAGTGACATGGAAAAGAAGTTGAAATCTCTCTTGCAAATTAGAAACTTGTGTGTAAATCTCACACTGGCCATTTCCTGTTCATAGGGCTCAGAAAAGTTATCAGATTCTTTATAGTTCCAGTTATTTAATACAGTGGGAACAGTAGCATTTATAAAACTATATATTTTTGATCAATTATAATCTAAAACAATCATAGACATTAGTAAGAAAAAATACATTTAATCTGGTTAAAAATTATCACTCTTGCTAAGAAAAAAATAAGTAGATGACCCTCATCTCTCAGGTGCTCATGTGGGCTAATATTTGTATCTGGTTAAGGCAGAAAAGATTTTCTAGAAAGTTCTATAATAATGAAAAAAAAAATCAACGTTTACTTAGTGACTTTTCTTTGTCCTGCTTATAATAATTATTTTAAATATGTTATTTCATTCCTGTACTCTATAAAAAATCCCTGAAATGATGAGGTGTCTTTATTTGACATATGAAAAATTTAATACTTTAAAAGGTTAATTGCTTTATTCATAGACACAAAGTGACCAAATAGAAGAAAAAAGTATAAGTCACACGTCGTTAACATCAGCAGCCATGCTTTTTAAAGTAGCTCTCCCATATCATCTTAGAAGTGGAGCTGTTGCTTACTATTTATTTTTTATTATTCAGGTCAGTGCTTGGGGCTGGGGAGATAGCTCAGTCGAATAAGTGGTTCCCTGGCAAGCACAAGGCCTGAGCTTAATGCCTGGTTCTGAAAAAAAGAGAAAACAGCTCTGCTGGAGAAAAAAAGATAATTCTAAAGGTTTTTTTTTATCTTTTTGAGACAGGGTCTCACTATACAGTTCAGGCTGTCCTTGAGCTAACTTTTGTAGCCCAGGCTGGTCTCGAACTCGCACTGATCCTCCTGTCTCAGCCTCCCAAGTGCTGGGATTACAGGCGTGAGCCACCATGCCCAGCAAATTCCAAAGTTTTATGTGCTACTTACTATTTGATTATTTCTGCCCAATAATATTAGAAGCATTAATCAATAAATAAACACTCAACAAATAATTACTTGGTATTTATAGATATTAAGATAATTTAGTTGTAACAGAAAAGCCAACAAACCCCCCCCCAAAAAAAAAGTTCAAATAATTAAAGGATTGCTCTTTCCAAACCCTAGCAAGTGTTAGGAATCCCAGATTCTCTGTCACAGCCCCTTACTGATAGTCTAGCATGTTCTTGGCTGTATTTCTTGATCACAAGTCAGCTAGTAAAGGCCTAATTTGCATTTAAAATACAAATGCAGTGAACTTTGGGGGCACTGATCTGGAATGCCAGCACTCTGATAGTGGAGGCAGGTATTCTGCAAAGTTAAGCTTAGCATAGGCAATTTAACAAGTTGGAAAGATGCTGTCTCAAAAGTAAAAGAAGAAGAAAATAAAATAGTAAAAGGGTTAGGTTAAATCCTTAGGATCACAAAATTAAAGACAATGCATAATGAAAATAAAAGAGAGAGAAAAAAATAAATTTTGCTTCTTGGAATGGGAGAGTCCTTACCAGCAGAGGATTGTTTGCAATAAGAACAAGGCCATCACACATCATTTTCAAATAACTGATATCTTAGAACAGCTTTTGATTTATGGAAAACAGCAATATACAAGATAGCTCTGATAACTGTATTACTAAGTTTTATTAGTTCATTGAAATGAACAGTTAGAGTTAACATTGTTTGATCAATCCTACATGACTCTATCTGGTTACTTGAGCAAGTGCTTTGATGATAACATCATGTAATATAATAACCATTATTAACTTCCTCTTGCATTGCTTTGAAATTCTCTATCTTTCTTATTGTGTTTAAAATAAATAATAAAGAAAAGCAGCAAAAATGTTATAGAAAAAAATTAAGTACCTTTTACTGTTTCCACATCACTAACTCCTTGTTTGTTAGAATGCCTTATGTTTGAGAGTTCATGAACCACCAGGCGATGTCCCTGAGCATCCAGAGGCCCTTGGCTTTTCCTTGATGTCTTGTGTCACTTTTCTCCATTCACAAATGGAGTCTTCTTAGGGATATTTTGATGGGACAGCTTCTTACACTCGCCTTGTTTTGGGTGACTGATGAAGTCAGCTGCTACCAGCAGGTCTTTCCTCTTTGTAGACTGTTCCAAAATTGGATTTGATTGATGTTTCTTTATGATTGTACAGCAGCTGTGACCTTTTGGAGGAAGAACACAGAGGTAGGAAGCCCATCTCAAGACACCACCATAAAGGTAACATTTGTCATCAGGATTTGTCACCTTTGTCATCTGGCTGGGGATAATGCCATCAAGGTGTAGGCGCGTCAGGATGCGCCGCTTCCTGAAAGGGCTGGTGTCTATAAAAATTACTGAGAACTTTACCTAGAGCATGTGTCCCGTCCATTTGCTTGTTTAAGAATTTATCTGTATCATTATAGGCGTAGATTCACTTTTTCAGGTTAAATTCCAATATCATTTTATTTGTTCCTCGGATTTTCTCATGATAAACAAGATCTTTAAAAAAAATAAACTGTTCTTGATAACAGGTAAAAAAATAGACAAGAAATTGCTACACATACCAGAGATATGAACATGACTAGCAGTTTGGTTTAATAAACATATGATGAGCTTTGTGCCCAATGATTATTTTCAAACTTATATAGGATATTGGCCTAGATTATTCTGTAAAAATGCCATAAGGCAAGGATCAACAAACGCAAGAAATTGAAGCCACCTAGAGCATACCTCCGGATGCCAGTATGAAGCTAGGAGTCTTCAAACGGAACCAAAAAGATGTGAAAGAGAATGTGGATTTTACTTAACAAGGCGACAAACATGTTAATTAGGTAATTTAAAAAATTCCAGAATAGTGTAAGATGTTCATAGGGGGAACTGTGTGTGTGTGTGTGTGTGTGTGTGTGTGTGTGTGTGTGTGTGTGTGTGTGTATACAGGTTTGGCAGAGGTTTACACAAGTTCCCAGCAGTAACTATTCACTAAAAATATAATGAAATAATGAAGTTGGGATATATGAAATAGAAGGAACTTATTCAACAGAAAAATCAACAATCTTAAAATATAGTCCTTTAAAAGTCCTAGTGGAGAAATAAACATAATGCAATGGTGAGCATAATAATTAATACATAATGCAATTGTTAAGAGAACTCACAAATTAAAATCTAGAAATTTAATATCAGGTCAGATCTTGAAATCTAGAAACACAAGAGCATAATTTTAAATGTGTTTTTCAGTGAAAATGGAAATTTACATAATATGAATACATTTCTTGAAAATTTATTAAATTTCAAAGGAAGAAGCAATTCTGAAGTTATTAAATAAATTGAATTTTAATTAAAATATTAAAGAACTTATCAAAAAGAAAATACTCTGCAGGAATATTTATGCAGAAAATATACAAAATTTGCATACATTGTTCATGATAACTGCTATCATAAAAGATAATGCCCTCTTTGGTAGGAAATATATTCTAGACATGGCTCCCTCCATAACAACATCTTATGGCCACTTGTTTACAGAAAGTGTAAGGACTGTCACTGTGATTACTTACTATTTATGTAACAGTTACCAAGAAAGAAGAAATATCTACTAACCCAACTTGAATTTCCAATCTCCTCAGAGCAGACTGCTTTCTCTTTCTCAGACTATCAGCAAGAAAGAACACTGAACAAGGCAGAGGTAGAAATCAGATTTGGAAATCAGAGAAAGATAAGGGACTATGAGCAAGGCATGCATGGGGGACAGTGAGGAAGGATGAGGGCGGTGAAACACCCAGACACCCCAGCACTGTTGGCCAGCAAGACTGGGGATATCACAGAACAGGGACTTGTTTTTTTTTTTTTTGCCAGATTCTGCTGAGAGTAATAACGTGCTGACAATACCTTCAGTTATTTGTCTTCTGAGAACATCAGCCAAGAAACTGAAAGTGTTATTTAATATATATATATATATATATATATATATATATATATATATATATATATGAAGGGTCTACAGGGAATTCTGGGTCTCTCTTCTAGATTGAACTCATAGCGATCCATCTGTTTACAGCCTCCCAAAAGTTGGGATTACAGGTGCATGCCACCATGCTCAGTCTCAATTACCATCGCTGCATGCCCCAGGGCTAGGGCCAGCACAGCAGGCCCAGGGATTGAACCGCTGGCCCCTGCGCCTGCTTGCAGGCTATTTAATCTGCTGAGCTATTTGGCCAGCCCTTAAATTTTTGATTTATGAAAGACATGAAACAATAAAATTATGTCATTTTCACTCACCATATCTGTGGTGATTTTTTTTGAAGAAGCAGAAAAAAAACACTACACTATACAGTTCATTCATTCTGCTCAGAATAACCTTGGTCCCTTAACTTAGTAAAGACATTAAAAGAAAAATAATAACAATAACAACAATAAAATGACAGCAGTTTATAGGAGCATAGATGCAAAAGCCCAGGATGAATTGATTCCAAACCAATTTCAGCACATGGTAGAGGTCATTGTAATCCTGAGCAATGTACATCTGCTAGCATAGATGCTATTCTACTTTTCATTGATAGCCCTAACTTGCACAACAGACCAACATCATTGAATAAAGATCAGAATGAATGATCCAGTGTTCTTAATACAAAGAACTGAGGTTAGAGAGACAGCTTGATGGCCTAAGCAACTGTCAGGCAAATGCAAGGACCCATGTTCCTTCCTTGGTGCCATAAGTGGTACAGGCCCTGGAACCTTACAAGGGAGGTTTGTATTTTATGTTACATAGGAATAATGGCTAAACTGATGCATAGTCTTGGTTGACCACTTAATCTAGTTATTAACAGGTATAAAACAGGAAAGACAGGTATCATAGCTGAGACTGCTGTCACCTGCAGTGTGCAGTACTTGCTAGGTCTGGCATTTCCCATTAGGGGAAGATACTTTATGTGGAACACAGGGAAACACAAATGAGGTAGGTACTTCTCTTTGGATTAAAGCGACTCATATGGGCAGTGGTTGCTGATGGGTGGATTTTTTTAAAGGTGTAATTTATTGGAATTCCTTCATAGATTCTGGTGTGTGTCTGTGTATATTCAGTATTCCTTAGGCCAGAGGCTCTAAGAGTCAATCAAACAGTACAGAGAAGATGAACATTTTGTGTACTTCTATCATTAATTTCAAGAGCACAGGCAAGCTGTTCCCTCAGATGTAGACCTGTAGTTAACCTTTCACTATGTATTTTCTTGTAAAACAATAAAACACTTTCATAGAATAGCTAAGAGGGAGCTTCAAGCATTTCTGACATCTGAATGTTTCCGTAGAAAAGTTGTTGCAGCCTATTATGTATCTGCGAAGTATATTTTACAAAATTTAAAAGAGAACAAAGAAATACCACTACTTAGACTGTGAGAAAATTGTCTCTGTTGGCTTTTCTTGAGGTTCTTGGTTATTTCTCCTGTTCAGGCATGACTCAGGTATGGAAAGTTGCCACTAACATACAATTGCTCCAAAAATGCTTCTTGTTTATGCTCAGCGCAACCATACATTTCCTTATACATCATCTCTTATGAACCTGGTATAGGTCATGGGTATAAAAGGTAAATGCGTATAAAAGTGTCCTGGAAGTTGTGCTTACTTAGTCACAATAGTGTATCCTGGGCCACACCCTCAGAGGTTCTGAATCAGGTACTCAGAATAAAAACTATAAACTCCAACCAAGTTAATTCATACTACAGGTGACCTGCAAGAAACGCGAGAGACTCCTTTAGGTTGAAATAAAATGATGTTAAATTGTCACTCCAGAATCAAAGATTTTTGAAGTAACACTAAAACTATGCTTGGAATGTGTGTCATTCAGGACTTTTACATGTGTATTACTTCTAATGTAAACTCAGTTACTGCTATACTCTCTCTCAAGTAAATGGTTGTTTAACCAAAAAGTAAAAAAGGGTATTAATTGAGAATAAGAGACTGGGCAAAATGCCACAGGCTTGACAGGCTACAATTTTGTACACCCTATTGTTTTCTATCTGAAAAAATTTTGTCAATCAAATATTAGAAAACAACAGTGCCCATTTCGAACAATGTGTTAAAAAATCAGTCAAAATGTCATTTGCAGTACATCAGGATGGTACTAGAAAATGAAACAACAGAATTAAAGAAACTGAAGTAAAATATGGGAATTATGGGAATTTTATTTTTTTTTTATGGCTGGCTCAGCCTGCCCTGGGGGTGGGGTTGGCACACCATGTGGTGCAAGAGATGAACTGTGGTCCCTGTGGTTGCCTAAGCTTTCCTTTGCAGAACCATTTCACCAACCCGGGAAATCATTTTATTTAATTTTTAATTTTTATTTTTTATGTTATCTGGGACTTAACTCAGGACCCTGCACTTGTCAGGTGGACGCTTATTCTATCTACTGAGCTATATCTCCCTGTTCCTCAGAATTCATTTTAAATAGCTTTCTATTTTGAAAATGTGAAAAACCTGCAAACAAAACAAAAAGAAACTGTGACAGCTCACAATCTGTGTCTCTCTGTCTCTGTCTCTGTCTCTGTCTGTCTCTCTCTCTCTCACACACAATGAATATGTACTTAAGAACACAATCGAATGTGCTACTTTTCCTATAACACACTTGAATTTCAAATTCATTTCCATTACTCAAACAGCTGTGCAGACACAGAGGGTGGAATGCAGTGGATTCAAATGAAATCTCTGTAAAGGTGTGGAAGGTGACCTATTGCTATTTACTCCATCTTAATATTTTCTTCATGGCACAATCTCCTAAAACTGGTTTAAATAAAGAAAGAAAAACGATTCACAAAAAGCTTATAGAGAAAGATAAATTAGAAATAAACCTACATATTGGTAACCATAAACAATGAGCACAAACCTCATTAAGAAGCCACATGCAGATTGCAAAATAAAGCATAAAGCTAACACAGCACAGAGGCACCATTTCCAGATTTCACAGACAACAACAGTAAGGGTACATAATTGCCTATGTATTCTATGTCACTATTAATAGTGTGTTGCTAAACTTTTATACTGGTAGTTTATTTTTCTACTTGTTTTGACTGTATCTCTCTATTTCTAGTGTTCTGCTCTGTGATTGTTTTAGCTAACCAGCAGACAAGTGTAAAAGGTCGAAACGTAGCAGCATACACACATACACACGCACACACACACACACACACACACACACACATACACACATACCCCCCACAACCACCACCATCACAGCATACACAGTTTGACTTCTTTTATGGTTCTGGACAGGGTTTTCTAAGTCACATCTCATCGTAGAAGTAACTGAAAACGTTGCTATTCCTGTGCTTTGTAAGACTGCCTTTAACGTTTCATCTACAACAAATTATTTCTTTCAGTTGGTCTTTAACCCAGTTAAGAAAGAGGCCTTGAATGGCAGTGGTTCTTAGTTTATAATTGTGTGTTACAGGTGTGTGTATTTTGTTTAACTTTATTTATTTTTCTTAATTTAGATTCTCATACTTTCCTATAACCCATTAACATTCTGTGCACCATTAATTTTTTCTTTACTATTAACATACATATAACTCTAAAATGTAGAATGAGCTACCCCAAGACTTCACTATGCATTGATCTCAATTTATAAGATATTCATGAGGAATTTTTGCCTCTAGTCATAATGCTATTTGCCCAACTTTTCTTTTATTTTCACTTTCCACAGTGAATCCATACCATACAAGGTTAGTCTTATGGAAATAAAAATAATAATAATAATAATAATAATAATAATAATAAGTGGCTGCTCAGCAGGGTCCAGGCTCTGATACAGAGTGTGCACAATATACATCATTTCTATTTCTTGATGCCCAACCACTACAATCTAAGTAAACACAGCAGCTTCCCTACAGACCCTCAGAAACAGAGAAACCAGGCCACTTCTGTAGGCAGCCTGCTGTGTCTGCCTGGGTATCTCTGTGGGAACAAAATGCAAAGCATTTCTAAAAACTTACCAGTTTTAGCAAAACAATTGTCCCAGGCATTTTTATGTTTTTTTTTTTTTTTTTGTCTTTTTGAGACAGGGTCTCGCTATGCAGTTGAGGCTGGTCCTGAGGTCACTTTTGTAGCCCAGGCTGGTCTCAAACTCGCACCAATCTTCCTGCCTCAGCCTCCCAAGTGCTGGGATTAAAGGCGTGCGCCACCACGCCCGGCGCCCAGGTATTTTTTAAAGATGATAGCATACCTAAATATTTTGTTATTTTTAGAAAATATTTATACCTGAAAGCATGTCTTCTTCAAATTTTGCTTTTCTTTTTCATCTTTGTATTAATTAGTAAAACATAAAATAATGGAGTAGTAAATAAAGCTAACATTCCTTAACTTCCCTAAAACATTTTACTCCTATTCTTTAATTCTGTATTATTAAAAACATCTGTTGAAGATCATTTCATTTCAATTCTTCTCTGTTTTGTTTTGCCTTGGAAAACATCTTGGGCTGGCAGTTTTCCTGATTTGTCTTTGGTTATGTCCAGAAGCATTTAGATTTAATACCTGTCACTTTCATATGTTTCAGAATTATTTATAGTTGCAGCTCACACCTCTCCTTCAAGCCAAGAATTAATTTTAAAATGTTTAATATAACATTAATAACTTTGTCACTTTTATTTTTTATTTCTTAAATTAATATAGGGATAGTGGATTTTAATTGGTTTTGGCATTGCTGGTATTTGGCGTCCCTGTTTGTGATTTGTACATATGTTTCAAATATATGATGACTGCTCATAAATTATTTGCTTTAGATAATTTATGATAGTCAGTACCTGGCTACATATTTTTACGTAGTGTCTCTCAAAGTCTGTATTATTTCCTAGGTAATAAATTGAATGATGTTAATTTTTTTGTTATACAAAATAGTCAAATAAGGTGGGCAAAGAGTTCATTTGACCTGGAAAATTATTTGTACGTTTATTTAAAACCTACATCATTATTAATTACCTCTCCACACTCTGTTCTGATTCTCTTCATCTTTGTCAAACAGGATGGAACCATTTTGAGGCACTTGCTCCCTTTACTTGTGGGAAACATTTCTAGATAATCACTCCAGAAAATGTCTCTAAGGTGAAAGTCCAATGCCTAACAATATGTTATAATGGCACTAATTGCTTTACCAACAGTGAGGTTCTGAAACATTTCTTCAAAGCAGTCAAGGGACTAGTCACATAATTCAAATCCACCAGAAAATGTCAATTTTTCCCTTTTAAAGTGTGTTTTATTACTGAAGAGCCCAGCGCTCTTTTCTTTAATCTTTAAAAAGTAACAAGAGTTCATAAATCAAGAACTGACCTCCAAAGTGATCTTTTGCTTCCTGTTTCTGTTCATTTCTTTTTTTTTATAAAGTAGAGAGAGAAGGTTTACCTTTGTGTTCTTAAATTCCATAAGGAAAATGATCTTCTGTCTCTTCTAGTGTATTATTCTCTTCAGTGAAACTGGAGGATGCAATTTCTTAAAAGTTTAGAGAGTTAATAAATGAATGAAGAAATGGGTAAATGAAACATCTGCCAGGAAGTAATGAAAGCATAGTAATTGCCTATTAAACATTTCCACCTACAATGGAATTATGATACTCACAATCACAATTCTCCATCGTATAGTATATAGTTAATTTATGTTTTTGCTCACTATCCAAGTCAAAAAAAAAAAAAAAAGAAAAGAAAAGAAAAAAGATTCATGTGTACAAAAGTTGAAGAGTCATCCCATGAATAAGTTTTTATATCTTTCCTCCCATAAACACTTTCTCTCACTTCTCTGACAACAGAAGGCTGTCTCAAGGTTGCAGCCTGTCCCCACTCAGCTTGTTAACCAACGCCTCTGCGACCCTTAGCACGTTCATTGTCTTGCCTTCCTCTTAGCGCAGAGCTATTCTCTGGGTTTCTTTCTAGTATGTTTTCATTTCAAGCCACCCCATACTATCCTGTGGACTTGTGTCACTGATAACTGAAATCTAGGGCCCTACTTGATACAACTAGTGATAGCTTCAGCTCTGGATGCTCAAACTCTTACTGCTTCATTTGTCAAGCAAGAAATGGTGGCTACTGTGCTTAGATTCCGTGAAGGGACCTCTCTCTGACTCAGTGGGAGAAACAAAGCAGAAATTGAGTTTTATGGAAGAGGCTTGAAGATTTGCAGAGCTAACACTATAGGTTTGAGGTTACAGATTGGTAAATGTTTAGACATTTACATGGTGAAATTTATCTTCTGAGTATTGAACAGCTCAAGCAGTTATTCAGTTGCCTCTATTCTCCCCAAGGAAATTTTAGATGCTGAAGAAACATTGGTGGTTAAGCCAGGGAGGAGAAAAGTCTAAGATCTGTAACTTATTGTTAATATACTTCAACTCTTCTGCTTTGTGTCAGTCTCTTCCCCCAGGGTTCAGCATTCTTTTGTAACCTGAGAATATATTGACATTTAGTTATTACCTTAATAACTTTTGCTCTGACTTATTGATTGTATAAACTTTAATCGCATGAATTCTGAGAGGTAGGCATTATTAGAACTATTTTTACCAATAAGGAAAAAGAACCAGCAAGCAGTTCGTGAAGTGGCCTTAGGTCACAATATTCATAATTAATCGGTGGAGCTGATGCCACCTTCATGCACTAAAAATTATCTCCCAAGGAATGATGCATTCTTTTTCTTCTTCTTGTTTTCTTCTTTTCTTTGGTGGGGTGATACCTGGAGTTGAATTCATGACCTTGCACTTGCCAGGCAGTCACAGTGCCCTTGAGTTATACACCCTGCTGCTACTATGGTGTATTCTGCTATTCTGCTTATTTATTTGGTACAGAGTCTCACTGTGCAGCTTGGAATCATGTTGATCCTCCTGTCTCAGCCTCCCTGGCACTGGGATTATAGGTACACCTGCTATAGTTTGTATACAGGTGTCCCCCCCAAGCCTCATGCAGTCATGTGGCTGCTTCTGTAGTTTGTGATTAATTTCTGTGGCTGGGGATACTGCACCTGCCCTAGTGCAGGAAATTTGCATTTCAGTGTAAGCGGGGGAGAGAAGTTCTGCTTGAGCTGCTGCTACTCCTCTCTTTGCTCCATGTACTTTGCCACCACCATAAAAGGTTGCCCTCTGCCATGTACCACTTGGAGCCAGGTAAGTATGGCCTGAAACCTCCAGTACCTGTGAGTTATATAAACTTTTCCTTTTCTCAGCTTGAGTGTTAGGTATTTGTCCCAGCAACAAGAGAAGAATAACTAAAATAGTATACCACCATGTCTAGTGGTGGCATGGCACACTGGGTATCTTGCACAAGCATGGCATGCAATGCCAGGGTTCGAACCCAGATCCTTGTGCTGACATGCAGGTGCTTAGACCACCAAGCTATCTCCCGAGACTTTAGAATGGTGCATTCTTAATTCATGCATTTGAGTTGAAAGCTTCACGTGCATTTGGAAATTGTAATAGTCATAGTAATTTTCAAGTGGGACATACTCTGTGCTCTTACTATACGCAACTTCGACCACTTATCTTCTCTTTGCCTAGATATGACACTTCTGTCTTGCATGACTCCTCAGTGTTGTGGACCAGCTGTAGAGCTTTTTGAAATCAGGCATCTGGTGTCCAGGAAAAGCAAGGCAGGGCCACTGTGACAAGGAAGAGCCACTGAGTCAACAGCAGTTTAGAGAACATGCCATGTATTGAACTTTCCTCTTTTCATTTCTTACTTTTCCAAACTTGAAGAGTTTGAGTAAGAGAAACACAACTGGAGACAAACGCGTTCAATCCAGCACTAGTTTAGATTTTCAAGAGGCCAAGCCTGCTTCCCCAGAGAGGTGTTCAAGAGAGACCATGAAAACGAGTGACTTCTGCCTTCCAATGCAAATAGACAGGAAATGAACCAATTTTCTGACTGGCAGAGATCTTAGAATAAACTCAGTTGGACAGTGACTGGGAACGAGACCCGAAGAAAGGTTCCTGGTGCATGGGTGACTTATTGAACACTGAGGGAGCATCCAGGACTAATGCACAGCAAGGTCTTGCTGTGATTACTTACACCATGGAGCACAGGGCCTCAGGCATAATAAGCTCATGCACTACCACTGAGAAACAATTTAAGCCTCTACTGTTTTTTGCTTGTTTGCTCTTGTATTGAGATAAGGTCTCCTTGCATAGGTTAGGCTGGCCATGAACTCTCTAGGTAGCCCAACCTGACATCAAAGTTTAAGGCAATCTTCCTGTCTCAGCCTCCCAGTGCTGGGACTTCAGGACACAACCCCACATGTGCCCCTTACTTGCTATTTCTAACTTTAAAAAAAAAAATTTACTCCAGACATTTGATGAACAAATTCCTATAAATAGCCATGGAAACTAGCTACAATCTTTTAACAGATGAAGGTGATCTTACCCAACCCTCCTCATTCTCAATGTCTAGACTATCCAAAATGCTTTACTGTATCTGTTAACTCTTGAACTGAAAGAAAGCTCAGAGAGTCAAACACTACCACGGGTAGATGGATCTTTGCATTGGGTGCCAGCACAGGGTGTGAAACACCACCAGAGTCATTTGGCTGTGGGTCCTTATGGCTGTACTCCCAGAACTCTCAGAGGCAGAGGCAGAAGGGTGCAAAGTCAGCATCTACTCTGGGAGCTTAGTAGCTTAAGAAGAACCTTTCTCAAAGTAGAATATAAAAAGGTCTGGGATGCGAAGCCCCTGGGCCCAACTCTGTGTTGTCCAGCTACACACATGAAGAAGGATTCATGGTGGCAGGGGCCAGCACAGGCCACTCTAAAATTAAAACTATTGTTATAGCCACATCCAGCGCACAAACTGAACAGTTGAAACTTAGTATTTTATGTAGCCACAAATGTCAAAAGCATTATTTCTACATGAGTTTAATTTCAATTACTAATGCTATATTTTACTTTTAACAAGACTCCTTCAGTAGTGAGCAGGTTACTCTCAAAACCCATCCTAGATTTACTTATCATACCAAATACTGTGAAAGCTCAACATCAGTAGGTCTTGCATTGTTTAGCAAAAAAGGATGAAGGGAAAGGTAAAACTTAGGTTTTTTGTACAAATAAAATTATTTTCTAGATACTTTCACCCCATGACTGGTTAACTTTGTCCCTACTTTGGGCCAGCTATACAGGTTGCTCCATGTCAGGGAGACTTCTCGAAATTACCAGGTAAAAGAGCTGCCTGTCACTGTCTGTCTTTGTCACTGCAGTGCTCCACATATGGTTCTGGTATGCGAGTGGCCTGTCTGCGACCGCTGAAGTCTGGCACGACTTGTGCCATACCTTGGGAAGGGTATAGGTGTCAGAGAGGTGCCAGGGTCTTCCAAGGCTAGTGACAGGCAAACCCTCAAACCTCTTTTTTCTCCTATGGTGATCGAGTGTTTCCAGGACTTGTTTCAATGTGCCGACCAGTCCTTTCACTGGACATAGGTTTTTATTTTAAAAGAAAAAGATATCATTTTATTTTATATTAAAAAGAAAGTTGTCTATGAAGACAATATTATGCATTCTATCAATTACTGTGATTGTCCTACTCATGTGTTTTAAAACTGTCTCAATATTATTTCTTATAAAAGTCATTTACTTCCAAAAAGAAAAGTTGTGCCTTTATTAGAATGATGTTAGGCTGTGTAGGTACTAATTTTGATAATTTTAAAAAAAATAAGCAATGGTACTGCAGAGCTGCAACACTGGCCCAACAGTCTTGTCTTCACTTTCCATTTAAAGCAAGAACCGTCGGCGAGCACTAGCAGCTGTCGCTTAACCCAAGACATTCGTGTCTTAGTTCCAAAATCACTTGCAAAGAAAACTGGTGGTGGGGGGTAAGGAGGAGCGGGAAATGGAAGCGGGTCATATCATAGTAACTGGAATCCCGTAAGTGTGGACGCCAAGGCTCATGAGGCTATTGCTTATTATTATTATTATTATTATTATTATTATTTTGTAATTTAGTGAAGGGTGTTCAGAGTCTCACTATTTGATCAGACTTGGACACATCTGCCTGTTTACAGCGCCCCAAGATCTAGGATTACAGGCGTGCACCACCACCCATAGTCTCAGCACACCATGGGGGCAAGGCCAGCACAGCAGGCCAGGGGATCGCACCCTGGGCCCCTGCACGTGCTTGTAGGCACTTTAATCTGCTGAGCTATTTGGCTGGCCCTGTTGTTTAAATTGATCCTTTACTTGGTCATTTTTGTTTCCTCAAACACTTTTCTTTGGCCTTTTATCCTGAAATTATAAGAAGTATGAAATATAAACAAGCTCTTACACTGACACTTAGAAGTGTGCAATTCAAGCTTTATAGAGCTATCTACATTCCGATAAATCCTGGATAGTTCAATAACAAAATATCAGGGCACAGACTTCTTGTTACATGTAAGATTCAAATATTCAATCTAAAGAAAAATCATTTTGGCTCTCTTTTACATCTCCACATTGATATGCCTATTAACACACTCGTGTATAATCATGTTTGCACTTACTATTTCAAGTTGGCTTTAAATCTTCAAAATGCCAGCCATTCAGGCAAAATGAGATATCAGAAAGATGATCTCTTCTCCATCTCCCTAATCTCAACAGCCTGATCTTATGTTATGACTCCAAACACTTAATTCTGAGAACACATGCTAGTCTAATTTCTTCATAATCCTTTTTGATATGGCATACTTGGAAGAACTGAGGTTTAGCAGCCAGCTGTGATCCCCCAAATCAAACTGTGTATCGCTGCATCCGGTATGTGGCAACTTGTATATTAATTGGTTTTGGCTTCAATCTACCGCCACTCAATTCCTCACTTAACTTTGGCCTGGCATCTACAGTCCTTTTCAGATTTCTTTGCAAGTGACGTTCGAAGTCCCTGAACATGGTTGAACCTCCAGAGAGGACAATATTCTTGTAGAGAGGACACCTAACATCACAATAGGGCAATTCTGAATTACTGCATCTACAGCTTCTGAAATACATTATGTAAAGCCTGGATTAGCAAACTCTGGATGAAAAAAGATTTCAGGTCCCAAGAATCTGTCATAACCAACATCATTGTGAAGTTCTTTCTCTGAGATGGCATCGATTCCAGTGTACTGTATAATGCACTTTGATCTATCTGTACCATACTTGTTAAACTCTTATTAAATCTTGGCATGTATAACTACAGCGCTCCTTTACTGCCTTAGCAGTTTCCAGGTATTGTTCTGGAGGGATTCCTACTTTTTGGTCTCTCAACAGCTGCTGAATAAGGTGTTATAGCTCATCCCAAAATTGGAATATGCTTAATGCAGCTGCCAATAGCATACCCTTCAGCCACAGGAATAACTTGAGTAACACCATCTCCGCTGTCTATTTTACCATACCAGGCTGTTCTCCTACTTGCCTTGGGGTTCAGGATGTAGCTAAGGCAAAAGCAGCCTGCACAGTAAGGCACAAGCCAGGAACACTGAGGGACTCACACATTATTTCAGTAGTCTATTCCTTGTTTTCTGGAATATTCAGTGGAGGTTCAGTCTAAAGAAAATAAAAATCTTCAGGTTCTTTACATATTTAAAGATCACTTGCTCCATAAACCCTTCCGTGAAATCCAAGTCTTCACCTCTACCATGGTCAACTGGTCCCTTGGCTGCACATGTAGATTTTTCTACTGCTTCATCACCAGTAAAGACGTCTAGATCATCCACAGCTTTCATCACCCTCCTTTGAGCTTGGTCACCCACCTTTACTGATTCCTTAATTGCAATACAGGAAGGGATGACAAACTGGTTCTGTATTTCCAGCATGGCCTAGTCTTGTATAACTTGTTCCTCAGTGCATCTCACAGGCCAGCAGCCATCTTGCCATCATCACCCTCATTATGATCTTCTCCATGCTGTTTGGGGCCAGGAGCTGGTGGCAGGACATAGGAACTATCTGACCATCCACAGCTGGGCTGTGTGCTGTCCCTGGGGAGCTGGGAAGCTGGAGGGGTAGCCAGAAAGTAGCTAGCTGGATTGGTGGCTACCACTTCTGCAACAGGGGATGGGGTAGTCACCTGCTACCCCTCTCTTTTCCCTCCTCTCCCTCCTGCCCTTACCCTATGACTTCTTCCCCTCATGCCACCTTCCCCCCCTGAAAAAAAACATAATTTTAAAGGGGCATGATAGTATCCACCTGTAAGCTCAGCACTGTGAGAGGCTGATGTAGGAGAATCGCAAGTTCAAGCCCTGTTTGAACAACTTGGCAAATTATTGAGATCCCATCCAAAAAAAAAAAAAAAAAAAAAAAAAAAAAAAAAAAAAAAAAAAAAAAAAAAAAAAATTAAAGTTAAAAATTGGTCAGGGATAGTGTCCAGTGTAAACACCTTGGATCTGATCTCCAGTACTACAAAAATGCAGAGAGAGAGAGAGAGAGAGAGAGAGAGAGGATGTGAGATTTTGAGACTGACTTTGATTATATTTACATTTTCTTTAATGAATATTTCCATTATAAAAGTAGGATTTCTTTTTCTTTTATTCAATTCTGTTTTTATTCTAATGCTACAAAAATAATGTAGTATTGTATAGCTAATAGCATGAGTTTTTTTTTTTTTTATTATTACACTCAGGCACCTTTATTTACAGTTGAAAAGTTAAATGTACATGTTTGCTTCTGCGTTCACTACTTCTACAGCAGGCAGGAATGTAAAGGCAGAGGCCAATCCAGCTTACCTGACTCAGGAAAGCCTAAGACGGCAAGGGAAGCCCAAATTCATACTTCAGTCTTGTTCTGGACCACATCGCCCACACGGAGAGGTCTCCAAAGGCAGTCTGGGCTTGTTGTTGGGGCCTGTAGGAACACTCTTAATCTTTCTCATCACATCAAATCTGTCAATGACTTTCCCAAACTATGTGCTTCCCATCCAGCCAGTCACGCTTTGAAGAGGTGATGAAGAACTGACGGCCATCTGTACGGGGTCCATGGGTGGCCATGGAAAGCAACCTGCAGCTGAGTGTGTTTGAAACTTGCATCTGCACATGGACCTCGGTTACTCCTGGTGACTCTAGTACCATTTCTATTAACAAAATCTCCACCCTGAATCGTGGAGATTTTTATGACCCTGTACTTCATGCCTCCTGTATATCCTACTCGAACCCCATCTTTTCTGAATTCACCAGCACAGAACTGCCTGAAATTCTTGGCTATCTTGGGCACCACCCAAGACACTGAAAACAGCTTGGCCTTTGTGTGGCCAACTTCCTGACCACCGATGCTGATGTCAAAGAACACCATTGGGTCTACTGGACTTGAATTCACCACCACCATCTAATAGCACAAGCTTTATCAAAGGTTAAATAGCAAATGTTCAGAAATCCTGAGGCACATATCACTTTTAGGTTAGAAAATGAGTATATAGTACACCCACATACAAGTACATACATATAAAATATTTCAAGATTGACTGTCAGTACTTAATCTATTCATCAATGAGTTTATCTTTGAATAATTTTTTCTTAATTGTACTGAATGTATAAGATATTATTATTAATTTATCAACTCTAATATGCACTTTAATACCTTACTACTTTTATAATTTTCATAGTAAACAGACATACAATTTTGCCTATGGCTTGTAAAAACATAATCAAATAATTTGCTTCTTCTTTATTTAAAATTATTGTACTAAAAAAAAAAAAGTGTTACTTTTTTAATACCCTAGAAAGTTGATGTGCACACATGTGCATTTTGAAAAAAGGCTTATGATATATGAACATCTGCTCCACTCTCTTCAGAATATCAACAGGGAAATTGCAGGAGAATATTAAGTGCTGCCCACACCATTACAGTTACAATGAATAAGATAAATATTTGAACATAATGGCATACTTTATCATAAAAACATATTGCAAGTATTTAGGGAGTTCATAATGTTTCATTTAATCACAGGAAAAGTAAAGGCCTGAAGTGAGTAAAGCACCACCTTGCAGAATAGGGAGCCGTTTCCTTGGCTTTGACATTCCCTAAAACCTATTACTGCAGACCCTACGCGGTACAAAGAAGATTTGTCAGAAATGATAAATTTGATTTTGGGTTAGTGAAAGTTTGGAGGTAAAGGATTTATTTGGGAGGTATAAAGCCATTTTACTGCTGGAATTATCAAAATAAGGTTCAAAGAACAGACAGGCACCATGCTGCGTGCAGGTGCTGTAGCACTTAACTGAAGGAGAGCGTGGAGGACAGACAGACACAGTGGTTGCTCGGCACCTGAGGACTCTGCCTCACACTGACATTCTGCCCTGGAAATCCCAGGGATCTGTGTCCTCACTGCTTCATCTTTAGAATTAAAAGGTTACAGGAATAATCAATTTCTCCAATGCCTCTAGGTGACAAAGGTCCTTATTCTATGGGTTAAACACTACGTGGCCTAGAATATGTTCCTGTGCACCTGGGATAACTGGCCACTTATTCTTGCCTTGGCCTGTTACTTAGGACTATTTCAGGGTCCTGAGCCTGGGCGATTTCTAGGGAAAAGAAGCCAGTTTTTAGGCATAGCTCCAGAGTCTGGAATTCCACGTAGCATCAGTCAGGCTCACAGTGAAAGCCAGGGTTCAGAAGGGCCGCTATTTGGCCCCTCAAGAGCGGTAGGCTCCGCTCACTTTCTAGCTGCCTGCCTGGGTGGGCCTCGCCATCCTGAGAGGCTGCTCACGGAGGACACTGACCTGTGGGTGGGCGCTCCGGCTGCTAACTTCTGCTGGGCACTCCCAGCAAAGCTACCCTGGGAAGTTACATCTCAACATGAATTTTGCAGGCATGATACAAACAGAAGTAATTCAAGCTAAGCAAGCCCAGGGTTTTCTGGGCACTTCTTCCTTAAGCTTTTGTCCTTTTATACATTTGTTCATCTTTAGAGAAGTCAACCAGTGGATGGACATGAGTGTGCTATTTATAGTTTTTCCCATAACACCACTCTGATTTTCAAGAGACCTGCTCTGTGGAATTCTTTTACTTGATTTGCTATGTATACCTGATAGACTTCATATGGCATTATATTTCAACCCAACATAATTTTAATGCATTCAATTATTTATATTTTAATATGTACTTGCAAGTGAGCATTTTTTTTCATAGATTTCTCAACCTGTTCTGCTTAATCTGGAAGGAGATCCACATATAACTCTTTACTTTTCCTGTATACTATCATTTTGCTTCCAAAGGGTTACACCACGTATATTAAAGATCTGGAAGTATTTCAGTTTATTGGTATCTTTGCTGTGCTTTTTAAAGTGTAAATTTTTCCATGCAATTTATAAAACATAGCATCCCTTTATAGGGATACTGCACATTTAGAAAAGTCCCTGTTTGCACGGGCCACATCCTGAGTGCTTGGAGGCTATCCTGGCAGCTTAGTTCCTGAAGTCAGGCTGGGCCACGCCTTCTCCTCATGGGATTCACTGGGACTCTGCACTGCGACTGCGCACGTCCTGCCTCTGGGAATGCAAGAGGAGCCCCACTCCCACACCTATGTCTAAGTCTTTGATTTGGGGACCCACAGCAAATTACCTTTGTGGTCTCATTGTTCTGGCCATGGCCATTCTGTGCCATGTTGAATTTAAAACAGTTTCCTTTCTGCCTCCTGCAACCTCCCACCCTGCGGGTTTTCCTGCTCTTTCAGACTTCATTTTCAACCCTTAATTCCCTGCTGTCTAGTCCCTGACAGCCTTCGTCACCAACGCCCAGCGGACTCACCATTGTCTTCCTAGGTCACTTGTGTCCAAATGATGCTTTGCAAAGCACTACTAAGGCTTTCAATTCCAGCAGTGATATTTATTTTCTAATTCACAGAAAGAGAAATGTTCAATAGAAGCTATTTTCTTAATGTAACTTGTAAATTTTACCCAGGTAACTTACTTGTAAAAATATTGTTCACTGCTAATATTTTTTTTTGGTTAAAAATATAATAAAATAATCTTAGCACAGAACGAAGTAATGGCACTGGAAAATATTAAAAAGTATCTTTTCGAGTTATTGTTGGCAATTTCTGTACAAACGTACACATTGACATCTGTCAGCCTATTAGAATGTAAGGACCAGGCTGCATGAATGTTTTCTATAGGTTCCCTAATGCCTCCTAGAGTATCTGCCACACGTTCAGTTTGCAATGCGTACTGATTAAATCAATGAATTTCTAGAGCTCGGTTTTTGTACTCTGACGTTTATTCTTGGCGGCACCTTACTTCCCAGTTCGTTTCCTCTGAGCAGCGCCATCTCCACCACGTGCTGTGCGTGAGCACTTGTCTGAACACCACTTGGGGCTTCTGCTTCCGTGGGCCACAAAGCACGCTCATAAGTGCTTCAGCCCCTGAGGAAAGCTAGGGGTTCTGTCTTGAGGAGAACCATGCTCCAACACTTACACTTTCTGGTTCCTTCAAGCTCCGCTTTGCTCAGGGTTTCAGTATTCTTCCAGGTCCTCTATCCACTTCCTGTGGCTTTCTGTTGATAGTAAAATTATAAAGAAAAAAGACAGTATCAATCTTGTCAAATACCTTTTGAGACAGGGGTGGGAGTGCTGGCCTGTTAGTTCATACTCTGGGAAGCAGAGGCAGGAAGAAGACACTCTTTAGTGAGAAACTATCTCAATTTTTTTTTTAAAGTAAATAAAACTGAGGTTTAGATGAAGCTCATTGGTAAGGCCCTGTGTAACATCCCCAGTGCCTCAATCAATCAATCAATCAATCATTCAGTTAGCCAATCAATCACTGAAGCAATCACTTAATCAATTAACGATTTTCGGGGGATCAGGTGTGTAGCGTAGTGGCACACAGTGCCTATCTGGCAAGCATAAGGTTCTGAGTTCTATTCCAGGTACCAAAAAAGAAAAACAACAACCAAAAGCAATGATTTTTGTATGATTCGTCCCTTTCCCAGCACCTCAGCTACGGTTGTCTTTGTTGTGTTTCCTCCTCCAAACAAGGAAATGGATTCTGCCTTTTGTTCTTTCCACGTATGGCCTATTCAGTGTATCGGCTACCTTTCATTCCCGTTTAGGCATATGTGCTTCTCCTTCCTTTGTAAGACCATATACATGCACATCCACTATATATTTAGATAGAAATATAAAACAGTGGCTCCACACACTCTTTAAAAATTATAGCGTTGTGTACTGTTTCTTCATCTAATATTCTAGGTTTTGTATACTAATGTGTTGAATGGATCGTAATTTAGACAATATTTGATGAAATTAATGTCAAAATTCTGATGAAAACTCTTTTTTCCAACTCTTCTTTACTTTCTACAATGATCTGCATTCTGTTAGCTAGTCTATATTCCTCACATCAGATTAGCTCTCTATCTACCTCACATGGAAGATTGTTTTAGCATATAAATACACTATAGTTGAATCTGAAAGGAAGAGAAAAACCAACCCGCAACAAGTCTGATAGAACACAAACGCATTCTTGGACTATATTTTTCATGCACACCTGAGCATCTTTCACCATGTTTGGAGCCAATAGTTTCTGGTCAGTACCTGAGGTTAATGGCCATGTGGGACCCGCGGGATCTGACTGATAAATGCTCACCATTTATAGGCCATTCAAATGGGAAAAATCCAAAGGGAAAATACACATAATTATTTTCAGACAGACAAGGTACCAATTGCAGAAAGAGTGAAATGGGTAGTTGTGTTAGTGATCCTCAGTGTTACTTTAGTGTGAAACAAAGTATAGCACAGCAACATTTGGAAAGACTTTATCTGACTCGTGATGTGTCGTTCTGTAACACACCTCAAGGCCTGCGTGTGCAGAGATGTGAGCAGCATCAAGTCCCACATGGCTGAGGGAGGGTGCAGAGCCTTTCCTTGCCAGCCCCGTCGCGCCTGACCCACGGAGGCAAGCTCAGGGGGATTTCCCTCCCCCGTCTGGCTTCCTCTTCTCTCTGCATGGCTTCTCCCCTTCTTGCCGCAGCCCCTGTCCTCTGTGGCCAAGTACTATGGGGTGAAGACAGCTGAGGGGCCCTACTGCCGCCAGAAAGGAAGCATGTCTAGATCGGAGAAGTATTGCCCACTTAGAATGACGCGGGGTTTCTACTTGCCCATCCTCATTGCTTCTCATAGCTTAAATTCAAAGTTATTAAATCAAAATCCTTTTTTTTTTTTTTGCCACCAAGAATAAATGTGAGAGGAGAACGTGGAACTTAGAAGAATCCTGGAGATCACATGCACCTGTCCTTTAATATTTAATGGGACTCGCTGAAGCATCTGGTGCTTTGATGCACCAGAACAGCAAAGTGAATCTAGCGCTTTTCTCTCAGGGTTTCTCTTTGTAATGAAGGAGACGTACATTTAAATGGATGAGTTCTGTTACAGTGCCTACAGACTGTAAAAGAGTCTAAACAATTGGCTGCAAAAACTTCATTATTTAAACAAGAGAAAATTTCGAGCTGACTAATTCCTGTGAGAGTTTACCAGGAGAAAGACCAACGGAAAGGTATACCTTGGTCTCTTGCACTAACCACCTAGTTGCAACAAATAGAAATATAATAAATCAGGGTAGCCCTACTCTATGGGGTACAAAGCACATTTTCTAAGACTATCCTTTAAAATACAAGAATGACCATATTTGTATTGTTAGAGTCTGAGATATTCTTGAATGAATGGTCACTATATAAAAAATCAGGATGAAGAGCCAGGCAGAGAGCGCAGCGGACTGAAGCACCGGCTTAGGCAGATGCAGGGAGTGGAGCTCAACCCCTAGTATGCTGTGCCACCCTTGCCCTTGTGCTGACTGAAACTGGATGTGGTGGTGAGCGCCTGTAATCCCAGCCCTGGAGAGGCTAAAAACAGCAGGATCACTACTAGTCTGATCTGTGTAATGAGACCCTGTAGAGCCTGTACACATAGAAACCTTTAAAAATAAAAGAATAGAGTTGGATTTAAATAGTTTAAATTTACTGAAACACTAAAATGGGCTATGTGACATCTTGAAATAAAATCTTTATTTTTAACTATATTCTGTAAGAGATTTAGAGGAATGCCCTTTTAAAGTTGTTTGTAGCTCAAGAAAGGAGGAAAAACCAATAGATCAAATTATGGACAATGGCTTTATATAAAAAGGACAAATATTGAAAATAAAGAAAGTTTAAAAAAATTTTCCATTGTGTTAAATTTCTTTTCTCATTTGTTAAAATAAAAATTAAGGAAATGGTATTTAAATTACAATTTTAGGGTCTTTTTTCTTATGATAAGATTACTTTCTTTTAAGGCCAGCCAAAGAGCTCAGCTGATTAAGACTCCAGCAAGCAGGTGCAGGGGCCGTTTGATCCCACGACCTGCGTGTGGGCCCTGGCCCAGTCCCCAGGGCATAAGAAGATAGCAATTGAGACTGGGCATGGTGGCACACTCCTGTAATTCCAGCTTCTGGGAGGCTGCAAACAGGTGGATCAGTATTAGTCCAATCTAATACTGAGACCCTGAACACCCTGTAGGTCCTTCCCTAAAATACAAAAATAAAAAAGAGAGAGACAGAGAGAGAGAGAGAGAGAGAGAGAGATTATTTTCTTTCAAATGATTTAAGACTTGGTAAAAGGCTAAGTCAAATGGGGCGCTTCATCCACTGAGCGGGTTTTCTGTTGCACCCTGGGACACACAGCTTGTCTGGACTTTCCACCACCACTTCCCCTCTTAAGCACTGAATCTCACACTCCTCTACTGTCATGAAGGGTCGTGAGATGACTGTGACATCTGGGCAGTGGCCCTGTGTGCTTCAGTCAGCTCGTTATGGTCGTGACCAAATACCTGAGAAGAGTAGGCATCGGAGGATGTTAGAGAAATACACATTTTTGGTTCCTCATTCCTGAGGTTCCAGGCTGCGGTGGCTTAGTTCCAAAACTTCCAGGTCTAAGAGAAGGCACAGCATCAATTCAGAGTCACAGGAAGGGACAGCTCTTCCACCAGCTCATTCCATGCAGAGCAGAGAGCCAGCACAGCACTGGAGGAAGCACCGAGGATGAGACACGGCCGCTGATCTCATGCCAGCATGATCTGATCGCTTTGGGGACACCCCAGTGCCAGATTCCAGCACGTGCCTACAATGCCATCTACTAGGACCCCATCCAAGGAAGAAGCCAGCACTTCATGATCCAGGCACATGCAGGCCCACCTCTGAAGGTTGCTGCGTTGGGGATCCAGCCCTCAGTGTTCTTAGGCGACATGGCACTAAATGTTGGTGCTCCTGAGCTTCAGTTACATAAACTATCAAACTTGTCACTCATATTTTTAATAGATTTATGAAGAAGGTTTAAAGGAAAAGACCCCTGGGTAATATCTGAGGCACAAACCTGTGCATTTGTCTACATTTCCATTATTGATTGACCAGCCTTTAATTCACTGGATTCAAAGCTTTGAGCTAGTCATCCTGTTTGATTATCAGTGGAGGGCAGTGCAAGAATAAGCTCCATAATCATCAAACATTTGATTACATTTTAAGAGATTTTCCAAAAGTTTGCACAAGTTCAGGAAAACAGAATGGAAGAGCAACTTTAGGGGTGTTTAGGGGTGTTTTCTATCCTACCATAGATCCCAGGACAAAGGGAATGGTCCAGGACAAATGTTCTGAACTATGATAAACCAATTTCAATAGCAGTTGTGTAGATAAAGAGAGTGGGACTACTAATCGGGGTAGTATGGGGCTAGCCTCCCCCGAGATAGAGGGGTTTACAATATTCTGTGATAAAATGCGTGATGGGTGTTCTGTCTGTTCCTAGCATCCTAACAAGCAGAAATTACCTCATCTTGGCTTAAGATAAAAAACATTTTTTTCTTGTGACCACTCATTCACAGAGGACAGGGATAGCTTGTTAGAATTGTGAGTAGGAAAGTTTCACCTTGCATAACTGTATACTCTCTCCAAAACTTGTGACCGCCAAGAGTTAGTTGTTGACCATTTCAGTTTGGGAGGTCACAAGAGCAACTGAACACAGTGAAAAAAAAAATTCTCTGGAAGAGAAAATGGAAATGAGGTCAGGAAACCAAAGGGATTGGTGGAGAATGAGAAGCGTCATCTGGGAACATGACAAGGTGTGGGTGAATCCCGCAGACAGAGGCTACTTCCAACCCAGCTGCAAATTTCTTCGCACCAGGCATCCTTCTGTGTCGAGCCTTTGTAAGACAGCAGTAATGTAACAGATAGCCTGTCCGTTGAAGTATTGCCAATAGTAGTTAATAAGAAATCAGCTTATGAGTGGAGGAATGGGTAAAGAAAAATTTAATGTAGCTGGGCATGGTTGTGCACACCTATAATCCCAGTACTTGGGAGGCTGAGACAGGAGCATCAGTGTGAGTTCGAGACCAGCCTGGGCTACAAAAGTGAGCTGAAGGCCAGCCTGAACTGCATAGTGAGTCCCTGTCTATAAAAGACAATAACAACAAAAAAAGAAAGAAAGAAAGAAAGAAAGAAAGAAAGAAAGAAAGAAAGAAAATGACAGAAAGAAGAAAAAAAAGAAAAATGTGATGTAAACATATGATGGAATGTATCCAGAATTTGTAAAGGAGACGTATGACAGCAATGGGTGAAACTAGGGGACATCAGGTGAAATAAGTACATGAGGACAATGTACAGCAAAACAAAACAAACAGTGTATGACTGCACTGATATGGAATTGCAAAATGTCAAATTTATAAATCAGAGAACAGAATGCTAATTACCAAAGACTGGCAGTTTGTATGTGGTAAGTTGACAGATGTTGGCAGAAGTACCAACATTTTAGATATATGGAAGGGATAAAATTCAAGAGACTTATCATTGTATAAAATACAAACTCCAGTAAATAAAAATGTATAGCGCACTTGAAAATTGCTAGGAATTAGATTTTAAATGTTTTCACCAAAAAATCGAGTTTTTAATGCGTGAAGATTTAGAAATATCATGTAAATTAGAACATATAAAAATTACATGTAAAAAATTAAAAAGAAAAAAGTAAATTTCATGATTTTGGAGGAGGTGTCTTTTTATTTAATTTTATGAATTTTCACAAGAAAGAAATAGTAATTTGACAGTTTCAAAACAGATTAGTAGGAAAGCCACAATAATTAATACAATGTATATTCTTGTTTTCATAGCAGTTGCTCAGACAAGATGCAGACATAAATTTTCTAAATGCTTGTACTACGGTTCTTTATTCTCACTGAACTAGGAGAACGTAGTTGTATACATAGTCCAATAGACCATAATAGTAGTGGGTTATCAGCAGAACTGGCTATGTCAGAAGCTTTTGACTTAAGTCTTTTACAGCTCAGCATATTAATATGGCTTTACTTTTTATACCTCATGGTTAGAATTTTCTGCTGTATGGTTAAGACCAACATAAAGCAAGACCTGTATTACAAAACTTATGAGTTTTGTATCTGACAAGGTCAGTCCAATCTCCTCATGATTTACACTGAAACCATGGACAGCAGCTTGTAGATCTTTTGTCAGTATCAACAGCCTGAATGAGTCAGGACCATTGCTTGACCAGTTTGCTCTCTGTGAGAGCCTGAGAGAATATTTTCTCTCTAGATTACTCTCCTTAGGCATACTATACATAAATGATCCTTTTCCTCTCTGATCCCATAATCTCCTTAAACAGAAAATTTGAGCCATCAGTGAGTTACAGGGTGTTACAGTACAGGATCTCTTATGTCCTGAGGCCTCACTTATTTGAGGGCCTAGGGGCAAAATATTAGCTATCCTTGCAGTCCTTCTTTTTCTCTAATTTTTGGTCTGCAAACTTAAGCTGTTAATGCTCCATAAGAGAAATTTTGTGATACTGTTACTATATAACATAGGCACTTAAGCTTAACATCTCTCTGTCTGAATATCAAATACCTTATACTTAACATGGAACTGGTATTTTCCATCAATCACTGATATTCTAATAAATACATATAGAATGTGATTTACAAAATCAACTACATATTTTTACACAGAAATTTAGAAATCTAACCATATACAAAATCGGCGTAGCAGGTCAGTCTTGTGGTATTTTTTTTTTCTTGTCTCTTATTTTCTTTTTATTACTTTTTATTTTAAACAAATATTTACTTCAGAGAGAGTATAGCAATAGTTGGTGTGACACTAGAAGCAGTACATATTTAGAAGATCAGAATGATAGGTATTCCAAGCATAATACTACATGTTGCTATCCTCAGTGCAGTTGCTTACTTCCTAGATATTATAATATATAGTTATTCAGGGTGAAAATTCTACCCGTTACATGCTAGTTTCAAAAGTCTGTTGGAGATTCTTAGGGCCATTGTCTTAACCATCCTGTGTATATAAGTGCATGATTTTGTCTCTGCCATGTTTTTAACTTTTCTCTTGCTCTCTCTTTGTTGTTTAACCCTTAAATTCTTGCTCTCTACCTAACTATGTTATGCCTTTTCCTTTTCATTTCTTCTTTTGAGTTCTTATGCTAGGGAGACTATACAATATTTACACATGTAGGTCTGGTTTCTTTCACTTATGAGTATTTGTTCAAGAGGTATCCACTTATATGAAGGCTTTGAGCTTATCATTCTTTATAGCTGAGTAACACTCCATTTTGTATAAAAACACCACATCTTTTTCATCTACTTTTCAGGTGACAGGCATTTTGGCTCTTTCTAAGACTTGGCTATCAGGCCGGCAGGATGGCTCAGTGGCCTAAAGCGCCTGCTTGGGCGGCTTCAGGGACTGATGTTCAATCCCCGGCACCACATGCTGAGCCAGCCCTGCCCTTGAGGCGGGTTGAGCCAGTCATAAAAATGAGTGAATAAACAAACAAAGGTCTGAAACAAGAAAAAAATAAATAAATAAAATAAAAAATTCTTTGAAAAAAAAAAAAAGACTTGGCTATCACAAATTGTGCAGCTATAAGCATAAGTACACAAATATCACTGTGATATGATGTTTTCTGTTTTCTTTTTGGAAAATTCCCAGTTGATGGACAGCTGTATTGAATGGAATTCCCAGTCCTAGTTTTCTAAGGAGTCTCCACACTGCTTTCCATAATGGTTGCACCAGTCTGCATTCCCAGAAAAGTTTTCCTTTTTCCCCACAGTCTTGTCATTGGTTAATTTCTTTTTTTTTGAGACAGGGTCTCGCTATGCAGTTGAGGCTGGCCTTGAGCTCTCTTTTGTAGCCCAGGCTGGTCTCGAACTCACACCAATCCTCTTGCCTCAGCCTCCCGAGTGCTGGGATTACAGGCGTGCGCCACCATGCCCGGCTTCATTAATTTCTTTATGTTAACCATTCTTTCTGGGGTGAGAAGGTATCTTCCTGATGTTTTAACTGGCAGGAGGAGGGGTCTTTTATTTCCAGAGCTTGCCCCAGTGCTTTTGGTCAGGTGTTTGGAAGCTTACATTTTGACTTTCACTAATGCCTGTCTCCTCTTTTCCTGTGGTGTCATAGGATTTCTGGGTTTTTGTTAGTATGAGACTTGGAAATGGGCCAGCTATTTTTCAATATAACCAATAAGTGATCTACATCAATGACCCTACCAGGAACCTCAAAACAAAATATGTAAAAAAAAATCTTGGTAAACTTTAAATTGATATACAGCATTTTCTTCTTGTTTTTCTATACTGTTATTATAAATGGCTTTTATGTTAGCATCTTGAAACACTGACATTTCAAATAAAGTTGTCATATTGCTTCCCACTGTATACACTAGAACATACAAATCATAATAATTAGATATTCATAGTCATTCATTTTAAAGATGCAAGTTTTACCCACAGATTTGGGTTGTTTAATTTATTCTTAAATTTATATTGGACTTCATTATTTTCTCTCTAAAATTAAATGTGGCATGTTTTTCTCTTTGAACGTTGTTTCCGACTTCTCCATGCATATTTGCAACAAAATACAAGATTTTCTTTATATTTAGATGCAAGTGTATCTGTATATTTCAATGTTTGCTCTGCTTGTGACCACAGAATTTAAATACTACTTTTTCTTTTGCATTAGGCTATCATTACAACTGTTAATGTATGCACCAGTTTTAATATAATAGTGTAAAATTGATGCATATTAAAAATAGAATTTTTTAAAAAATAAATGAACTTACCAACATGGAATCTTTAAAAATTAATGATGTGCCCATAAAAAAAAGTAGTAAGCTAGAACAGGACAAATTCCAGCGACAATTTACAAACATAAAGAAAGTTTAGACTGCAATGATAAGCAACATTATCAACAGGATTCCCTAAGCTTTGTGCAGTGGCAGTATCGTAGCCAATGAGGTTTATCCGAGGCGCGATTATTGCTAATTGAAAACTTTTCTCAAAAGGATTCCCAGAGGATGAGTTGGGAAGGTAGATTAATGATCTCCAGCTTACGACACTTGGGACAGTGTTAACGTCAGCCATCCTGCGCGTTCAGTTACGTTCTTGTGGCTACAGTGGTCAAGATACTAATGGTAAAACATGAAATAGTTATAGAGCTAAGCAGTTTCAGAAGAACAAAGTTTTAAAAAGAACAATTTTTATTTTTTTAAATTTTAGTACAAGATCTACAGGGTCTCACTACACAGACCTGACTCGTAATGGTTCTCCTGTTTCAGCCTCCCAAGCACTGGGATTACAGGTGTGCAGCACCATGCCCAGGTCCAGTCGCTATCTCAGCGCACCCGGGGGGGTAGGGTCAGCGCAGCACACCTGGGATGGAACCCCTGCCTTTGCGCTCTGCCTGAGCAGCCGCTTTAATCTGCTGAGCTAGATCAAAAGCCCTAAAAAGAACCATTTCACTTGTATAGGTTTTCCCCTTTCAAGACTAAACAAACTCTGAATCTTAAAAGTTGTAATTATAGTTGCTGATGGTACAAAGTTTACAACAAAATATGCTGTACATTCTGATTAATTTTTCCACATTTAGTTAGCCATTTCCCAAAGTAAATAAATAAGTAGATAGATGTGTGGTGATCGTGTTAGGAGCATGACAAGAACTCAAAATGTGCAAATGTAAAAAATGCAGTGGTCTTTTGGAAAAAGGCAATTAACATATTTCCTCTACATGTTTGACTCAGTAATTAAAGATATAACCCCCCTATTTCTAATGTATTTTCCTTTTAATTATGTAAGTTGATTTAAATGTAGTAAAGGTGTTTTTTTTTTTTTTTTTTTTTTTTTGTCTCGTCCTTTGATGGGTATAATTTGTATCAGAGATATAAGCCAAGAAAAAGAGAAATGAAAATATGCTGACAGACTGAAACATAGTAAGTGCACACTTCCTAGTGGTATAGTAATCCTTAACAGGATTTTTATAATTCTTGGGCATTGATGGCTGGTTGACAAGGACACAATCTGGTTATTACTCTGTGGTCTGAGAGAACATTGCCACTTTCACGAAGCCTTGCTACTCTTGTCTGTGATCTGCTCATGTGTCACTCTGGTTCTGGAGGGATGAAATCTTTAACAAATAATAGTGGATAGAAGATCTGTATTTCAACTCAGACTCAAAGACATCCAGTTGACCTGGGTATGTCTTTAAAATGTTTCTCTCGCTTGTCACATTTTTTTCTATTCCAGATATTGCCTTTAGTCATGGAATATCAAGCTGAAAAGTTAAGAAAGGCCTATCAGTCTAGCACGGCACTGTTCCAGGGCTGTCTGCAAATGACCTGTAGGTCCACTAACTGATTGAGGAATATACAGCTTGGACGTGGACAGCACTGGTCAACAGGCCTGTACCCTGGGCGGGATAAAAGGCAGAGATACAAGGCAGCAGCTCTGTGCTGGCAGAGCCCTGGTCTGCCCCTTTGCCTCTGGATATTGGTTCCATTTGTTTAGCTTCCTGATGCACTCTCCCACCAAGGACTTTCCAGGGAGCTTCAGGGCCTTTGCCAGTGGATGGGTGCTGTGTCCTGGAGCCCTCTGCTGGGTAGCTTTCATCTTCCTGGGCTGGGTGATCCCGAATTCACAGGCTCTCCAGACTGCAAAGGCTCTTGTGGGATCTACAGCCTCTGATCTCCAGGACAGTAGGGAGCCCCTGTGTACTCTGTGGCTCTTATCCCATGCACTTCACACCGTGCAGTTACGCTCATATTTTTCATTGAGTCTATTTCTGCGTAGAACAGAACTTAATCTTTCTGGTCTTATTTTACCACTTAGGACTTTCTATATAGTGTTCCATAAAAGTAGTGGTAATTTCAATGTATTTTGCTTATCAACAATAATTTACCATGAAATTTGAGATTTTTCTATGTCTGTGTTTTGTAGAAATTTCTTATCATATAATGACTATTTTATTTCCTATTTTGGTAAAAGTGTTTTTAAGATAAATTGTTATTAAACAGTGTGAGATTGTTTTCTGCATACTTTGAGATAATGTGTGATTTATTTTCATTTTTTAATGCATTCACATTGTTCTATATTGATGTAAGCCAATGTTTTAATCCAGAGATAAACCAAATTTGGTTGTTTTCTGTCATTATGTTAAGTAACACTGCAACAAAATTATTGCCACATTTCCTTTGGATTATACAAGAGTAAGAATGACATTTTATTCTCCACTAATTACTTAATTAAATTGTGTGATAGTGGTTGTGCTACAGTCACAAAATAGAGAGTTTTTCCTGTTGCTTTATCTACAGTCTGAAATTGTGAATGCAAGATTAACTTTTTAAACATAAACACAGAAAAGATTAGCAAGTTGAAGCAGAGCTGTTTTCTGTTGAAGTTTCTGAGGTTTTTCCCTACAAAGTTCTTATACTAGAATTTATTTTTAAAAATTATATGCAGGTTCTATAATGTTTTACCTATTTTCCTGAGCATCAGTTCATTTTATTTTTTCATCTCTGATGCAGTTAAGAAGGGTTGTTATATTACTTCTTTAAACAATATTTTTTTGCCTTGTAGGTATTCAATATTATGCCATTGTTATTATTTTTATATGTTTTCATCATTCCCTTTTTGTATTTAATTTGTAGCTATTTATTGCTTAGAAAGGAAAGAACCAGTAAAATCTGAGAGGCACAATATACATAGTGAAAGGGAAAGAACCTGCTCAAAAGGAAAGAACAACTGGGATTGAAGGAAGGAGAAAAGGAAGAATGGAATCAAAAAAAAAAAAAAAACATCTATACACACACATGTTCCCATACAAATATCTAAGATAACTGTACTACTCTGCTCAGTTGGCTTATTTGAAATGAACATTTAATGCTTCCTTTCTGACCAAGTATGTGTGCTTCCGTCTGGCAATCTGAACAACTGTTTGGAGGACAACAATATTTAATATAGCAACCATTGTTGAATTTCTATCATCATTTATCTTGAAAGTTTGTAACACTTTTGTTTTTTAAGTTTTATTCTCTTTAAAACAAAACAATGAACAAAATTAAAAATAATTAATTTAATTAATAATTAAGATATATATGAGTAAAAACTCCTTACAATAAATGGGATTAAAACGTTCTGCCTATATGTATTATTAAAAATAAACACATAGTGTTTTAAGATCGTTCTTAAACTGTGGAGTGGGTTACTACCAAGCATGCCTTCCAGTTTGCTGTGGCTCTTCTTAGATCAGCATGGGCTTGCTTGCGGTAAATCTTTTACTATATCCCAAAGTTCTGAATATATTGGCTCTGACAGTTTCTGTTTGAATTTCTAAAAAGTTTTTCTAAAGAAAATGAATATATATATAGGTGCTAGGTTAGCATGCCTTACTGAGGATATTTTCTTCTTTTGCTGCTCTTGACAGTTATTTTCAAATGGTAAAAGTTTTAATTTTAAGAATATTTAGCCAAATGTTTTGTTCTCTCATGGATAATGATTTTCATCTTGTGTTTAGTATATTTTCTCCAAACATTAGGCAGTTGATATTGTCCTCTTATTTTCTTCCTAGATGTTTTATTCTCTTACTTTTACTTTTATATCAATGGCCTTTTTTATATAAATGACGTACATTATATTACTAGATCTTTAAAACACAGAAGTCTAAAAGGTAATATGGGTGTTCTGCACCACTGAATAAAAGATAATGTTTCATTCTTTAAGTTTCCTACAGTACTTTTTCAAATATCTACTAGTTTCATGTAAATATTTTTTCTCTAATCTTACTTGGATGCAGAAGCTCAATTTATCTCTGTAAATTAGCTATTGTCTGTGATTTTCTTTTATTAGTTCCAAAAACGATTTAGCTCCTTTTTTCATCAAGGATTTTGCATAGACAACAATGTAACATATAAACAAAAACATTTTTTTCCTTACCAGTGTTACAGTTGTTTTTTTTTTTTTTTTTTTTCTTTCCTGTCATGCTAGAGAGGTTTTCCAGTACAACTTAATGGATAAATGACAAAACTAGACCCACTGCAAGTCCCCGTCTCAGGAGCAAATGTATCCAAGGCATTACTATGTCTATAGTTCCATCCTGAATAGTATAAATGGAAGTGTTTTTGTGTTTCGGAAATGTTCACTAGGTGTTAAGGAAATTCCTCTGTACTACTAGATTTCAGACTATTGAAAAAATGTCACAAATAGGAATTCAAATTTGTGAAATCCTGTCTCTGCGTCATCTGATAAAAACATATCATTGCTTCTTGACCTATTTCCTTGTGAATTCATTAAATTTGATCTAATTGATATTTAATTTTCTAATCAGTCTTTTATACTTTAAATGAATCTTACTTGGTTGCACTAGTTTTCTTTTTTATTCTTCTAATAGAGTTTAGCTTATCTGCCAATATTTTGTTTAGGATTTCTGCATGTATATTAGTCATAGATATTTAAAAATAGTTTTCTTAATTATAATGTTTTAATATCATTTTGTTAGGATTATGCTAAATTTTTATAATTAGCTAAGATATGCTCCATCTGCTTCTGTTTTTTGGGGAAATATTGAGTAGAATTGGTATCATTTCTTAGTTAAATTCATAGAATTTATTAATGAAACTATTAGTGACTGCTGGTTTAGTCTTGGATTTTCAAGCATGTAGTAATTTTATGTACAAAATTGTTACTCTATTCAGATTTATTTATTTGTAGGAATTTTTGCTTTAAGGAATCATTCAGTCCTTTCTGTTTATCAGATTGATCTTGACAGCTCAGCTTTGCTTCTTTACTTATCTTTTTAAGGACCATGAATTTAAATTGACAGAGCTAATCACATTTTAATTTTTGACTGCTAATTTGTGATTTTACTCTCTGTGTGTGACTTCTAAGATTATTCTGCATGGGGCATACAGCTCAGCAGCACAGTGCCTGCCAGGTCAGCACAAGGTCCTGCATTTGATTCTTAGTAAAAAAGAAAAAAAAAATCTGCCGTGGGTTTGACAGTGATACACATCCTTAATATTTGTGTGAGATAGTTCTTATTTTTCCCTACACTTTCGAAGGACCCAGTTACTACATATGCATTTCTGCCATTAGTTTTTTAATTTATTGCTTGACTACTTGAGATATTTTAATCAATTTGCTTCTTTCTGCATGGTTTTCAACAAGTCTGCCCTAATCCTTATCTTTTGTCTTTACAGGTAAGGTAATTTTGTCCTTGTGTAAGTAGAGTAAATAGATCTTATCTGTGACTCTCTGAAGTTGTCATCTCTCAGAATCTCAGGGTGACAGTCTGTTCTGTAACCTGCTGTTGCATAGGTCAAAACAAAAGCAGACTGACTTTCAGACTCATGTGTAGCACAGTTTAGACTTTATAATTTGGCTCATTTATGTCATTGTCTTATTTACAAGTCTTACACCCTAGCTCCAAATTATTATTAAATAATGATAATTAAGGTGTAAGCTTTTTATTGCTGCAATGAACTACATTAAGTGGTCTAGCATGAATAAAAGAGATTTATTCCGTTCTTTGTCATGGAGAAGCAAGGGCGTCATGGTGCCTGTGTCAGCTTAGCTGAGAGGAGACTCTCAGGGCAAGCATCAGCAAGCATCAGTGGTTAGGAAAGGCTGCACTGCCTAAGAGGAAGCCCAGGAGAGACTAGAGTCCCCTGATCTTCTGAGGATAGCATCGTGGTGCCTAGGAGGGGCCTCCCAGTGGTGCCCAGGAGGGACCTCCCTCTTATAGGTCCACTATCTCATTAAGAACAAAGGCTCCAAGACAGGAAAATTTAGAGAACTTGTACACAGAGATACAAATTGTCACTAGAACAAGCTCTCTTATTTATTCAAGCCATTAGTTAAAAGACCCCTGTGTACACAAGGGACAGTGACTTAGAGTGGAGCAAGGTACTGGCCGTCACCTTACTTGTGACTGTCACTGTTTACTATATTCTGAAACTTCCACTCAGTGCATTACACCATCTCTATCTTTTATATTTCCTACCTTTATAAAAGGTATCAAGAAAAACCTTGCCAGTGCTAGTTTATAGGATTTCATCACCTTTCTATTTTGTTTTTTATCTCTCATAATTGTAGCTAACTTCTATCAATGACTGCCATATTCAGTATCATCTGGTTTATTTTAATTATTTCAATTCTTGTAAATGCAATTTACATAAGGTCATGATTTCCACTTATCAGAAAATAAATGAAACACAAAGGTAAATATTACAAAACCTCCAAACATTGCACTGTCGTAAGAGCCTATAGTAGAATCCAATCATATATGCTGATGAACCTGTGCTCAGACACTGCACATGGGATTTCTGGCCATAAGCCTGCATCCCAGTCATCTATTTACAGGAGGCCAGAAACCATTTGAAGAGCTAAAGGGATTTAACCTGCATTTCAAAAGAAACCAAATAATTTACTGTGTCTAGGGTGATAGGACTGTGCCCTGCAGTCCATCTAAGTGAGAAGACCTGGGTATTTCAGGCCCTTGACTGTATTCTTAGACTATCATTAATGACTTGTTCTTGATGATATTTTTTAACCCAATTAAAAGTGTTTTGACAGTAGAAGCTTCTCAAGTGGGTTCATGTGGAATATTCTGATATCTCTTAGGTTCTCTGGACCGCAGAGTAAGAAATTATTTTATTTATTCGTCTTGTTCCTTTTAGGTGAAACATTCCTTTATGTCCAAGATACTTTCTTCTCTGAAGCTCCTACAAAATCCCTGTGTAATTGATCTTTGTTTGGTCCTTAGACTTCCCTCTGCCTTTCTCTGTTGTGCTTTCCATCTATGAAGCGGACCTGTTCAAACCACAGGGGCAGCCAGAACGGAGGAAAGAAACGAATCAAAGGAAAAAATGAGTTAGAAATTTTTAAGAGAAAAAGTAATTGACCTCACCATTTTACAAGGGCTACTCCAATTTAGATTTTTCTTTATCTTACTAGTAGGTGCCCTCCTCATGAATGCAAACTATAAAGTTCAGAAATTATATAATTGGTAGAAACTTTCCACAAAACCAATGAAATCTCCATTTTGAAAACCAAATTAAACAAGTAGTACTTAACCTTTTATGACTTTAGCAATACTATTTCAACAGCGGAGGTTTATTTGCATAATCTACATATGTGTATTCTGAACTTTATCTTCCTCTAGTATCTCTCTACACTGTGAATGTCTCTCCACTGCTGAGTCTTAATAATTCATGTAGGCAGTTCCTAGCATAGACAGAGGGATGCTGGCTTTTTGTGTTATTTCCATCAAAATGTGTAAACATTTGTTTGATTTAATAACAATAGGAAATGTATAAGAGAAGACAAAGTGTCTAGAAAACAGCCATCAGCCCACCATTTTGATTTATACAGCAAATCTCAAACACCTTTGCAGTATGTATGCACAAAAAAAAGTCTATAAAAATGAATGGCTGGGTGGAATTCATTACAACACTGTATTTGCATGAAAAGTGAGTTTTTTGCTAAACAAAGACACCAAGAAAGCTTGAGAAAATTTGTAAACACTGGAGACTGACAAGTTCATTTGTGTGTTTGACAAAAACAGGCGTAGGGTCCGAGCTAGATAAAGACTGATGCCCTGGAAAAGCCGTTCTGAGGAATTGCCTTTGGAGATCCAGTTTCACCATGGATGAGCCGAATAACTATACACAAGGACATCAGGCTCTGATTCTAAGCTTTTTGTCTGTGAAAGGAAATATTATTAGCTCAGTGCTTCAGTCATGAGACTGGGATTGAAGGACTTAGTGCACTAGCTACATAGCTATTTAGTTCAGCCTCTCATACAGCACTGAAGAAACATCAGGGACCAGCATTAAAAGATAGCCTACCGGTCCACTTGTGAATCAGAATGCCCTGATCATCTGGAAACCTCAGCCAAGACAGGGAACTGCAAAGGCTATGTTAAAATAATATACCAGTGAAGTAGAGTATGCCAAAGGCCTGAAAGCATGGTGTCACAGTTAGGTACAAAGCTATAGATCTGTAAGTCTATAGAGACTATGAAAGGCCATATCTACCAGTTCTGCTTCTTGGCTTTTCTAAACTTTTTCTTTCTGAAAAATGAAATACATTAGAGAAAAATTAATCAGAGACAAAAACTCAGAAAATTTAATGTTAGCTATATATATATATATATATATATATATATACATATATATGTGTATATATATATATATATATATATATACACACACATTGCTATTTATTCACAAATGATAAATATTTATTCATGACTTTGGTGACTTGTTTCTAACCTCTTTTAAATTCAGCAGGCTCCTGAAGGTATTTGAGTGGAAACTGAGACCTATAGAGTAAAAAGAAGAAAATCTGATTTGTAACCCTTCTATGAAAGTTGGATTCTTGTGAGCTAAGGCAGTTTTAATTGGTCTTCTTGTCCATTGGTAATCCCTGCATGGCTCCAAGGAAGCATACAGGTAGGGGGCTTTCAAAAGGAAGGACTTTAAATATCAGGTGCAGAGGGGTCTGTGTGATTGGCTACTTGCTAAATTAAGTGGTAGAAGATTTTTCTGTGGTCCCAATGTTAAGAGATTCCTTATAAGAGAAGGTCAGGGGACTGGGGAGATAGCTCTGTGGCATAAGTGCCTGCCTGGCAAGTGCATGGTCATGAGTTTGAACCCTGGTCCTGAAATGAGAGAGAGAGAGAGAGACAGAGACAGAGAGAGAGAGAGAGAGAGAGAGAGAGAGAGAGACAGAGACAGAGACAGAGAGATAGAGAGACAGAGAGACAGAGGGAGGGACAGAGACAGAGAAAGAGAGAGAGAGAGAGAAGGTCATGGTGATAACATTTCACGTTGGTTCATATGTGAGCTATTGGCAATGTTTAGGAAACTTCCTTGAAAGTTTTCCTGGATAAAGATCTGACTGCACATTTTGAGATTACTTTTAGCGATGACGTACTTTGGGTGAATTCATTGGTCTGTCATCTATATTTTCCTCCTTCTATTTCTAAATGCAGAAATTTAGAGGGTGATTTGATTTTTTTTTGCATCCACATAATATAAATAGTATGATTGGGTCTATGAGACCACCCTTCCTGAATGACTACAGAACCACTGCACTGCACTCACCTGAATCTTTACAAAGACATAAGGGAAACAAAGATTTTGCCCTGGAAATTCCAAAATTCCAAGCCAAGATGCATGAGCACCAGTACTTTCCTTTCATGATCTGGAGCTCACTGAAGGATCACACGTGTGAACCTCATCTCACTCATCCACTTATAACAGAGCGAATGATGGTAAAGGACTTGTGTAATAGTTCCAGCTAACACGATTCAATACTCTGTCGAAAAAGTTATTAATCTTGGTCTGTAAGACCCTATTAGCAACCCCCTAAGCCTCTCTCAACATCTCAAGCCTCTTACCCCTAAGCCTCTGCTTTTGAGGTTTGTACAAATTTCTTTTTGCCCCACTGAGTTAATGCATTCCAGGCATATCTAAATAAATTGTTGATGTTTTCTTTTTTTTGGTGGGGGAGGGGTTGGCTCAATCTGCCCTGGTGGTGTGGCTGGTAAGTGGTGTCCCCAGACGGAAACACAGTCTCTGCATTTGCCTAAGCTTGCCTAAGCAGGCACTTTAGGCACCTGAGCTATCTTGCCAGGCGCTGTGGCTGTTTTCTCACCATTGTCTTCCATGCCCAGTACTTTGTCCATTGTATATGAGATCTACAAGTCTTTTCTCACCCTATTATCTGAAATAACACATGAAGAATGAAACAACAGGAAATTACTATAAGTTGCTAATTCTAAAACCCCAAACCTTTCTCTTATATTGTTTTGCTTCACATCCCATATCAAAGGAAAATGGCTTCTTGGAACTCTTGAATCTACAAAATCCAATTTCTTATGTGAACTGAAAATATATATGTGAAACAGAAATGAAACTGAACTTGCAAAGAACATCAAATAACTAGTGGCAGACTAAAATAATAACACAGAGGACTAAACTTAGATTTGCAAACTCAGATTTTATACTGCATCTTCCTTGGCTATAGGCAGTAGGACTCTTCTACATGTTGTGAATGTGGGAGCCATTGATCACAATATTTTCCTTTGAAAGTATGTTCTGGTTTGAATCTAGTTGTAAAACCTCACGTAAATCATGGGGCTGTCAAGCGCTCCGTTCAAGGGGTGGGACCAGAAATTCACAAACTGTTAAACAGACAGCGTACACTGTCAGATGTTCCCCCCACCAGGTGGTAGTCTCCCGGAGATATAGAACGAATCATCCTGGACATGGTGACATACAGTCTCAAGGCTGCTTTAAATTATGAAACCTTCAGTAACTGTGAGTTAAATAAATTTTTTGTCCCCTAAGGTTGCCTATTGGGTATTTGTCAGTAATAAGAGAAGATTAACTAAGACAGATTTTGGTACCAAAGAAGTGGGGTAGTTGCTGTGGCTAAACCTGACCGTGTGGATTACAAGCTTTTGGAAATGGCTAATGGGAAGAGATAAGAAAGATTTGGAGATGTCACCTGCAAGAGAATAACTAGAAGAGCTTCTGCCTTTCTGTAGGGAAGATTCTAATTAGAGCTTAGACTAGAAGGATAACAGGAATCCTGCCTGTAAAGACCAGGCTGGGGACGTTTCTGCTGGTAAGAAGGACTGCATTGGTTGTTGTATTCCAGATCATTTGTGTTTTGGTTTGGCCCAAACTTTGGCAGAATTTTGCCTGTGTTCAGACAGTGTAGGAGACTGAACTTAAACATGGAGGACCAATTAATCTTTCAAAGGAAATTTCAAAGTCCAATATTGGAGCAGTCTCATGGTTATTGCTGGGGGCTCTTAGTCAAATATATGTTGACAGTGAAAATCCAAGAGCCCAGCAGAATGATTTAAAATGTGAGTTTGGCCAGAAAAAAAGCACCAGGGAGGTTGTTGGCTGCAAAGATAGAGCTGAGATCACCGTTTCCCAGGAGGAACAGGAGAATGGAAAAGATGTCCTTTGGGCATCACAGGAGGTGGCAGGTTCTCACCCTTTGCAGCTTGAGAAGTACAAGGGTGAGGAACTTTGCTTTCAGGAGAAAGCTACAGTGCCCCAGGTTACAGAATGGAGGTGGTGGCCATGCTAGGTTCCATAATGGAACCACACCAGATTACAGAATGGCACCAGCATAGAGAATTTGTTCCTCAGAATCAGGATCAGAGTGCTCAGAAATCCATGTACTTAATGCCTAGAGCTAAGAAAGAAGGACGGCTGGCTACTGCTCCAGCTGGCAGCAGCCCTTGGCATCATTCACATGGCACTGGTTTTAGGTGCATGGAGAATGCAGGAGTTTTGAGGTTAAGAAGACTTCCACCTCAAATTCAGAAGGCTGTCTGAGAGGCCGGAGAGTGTGCCCCTGAGAGCGCATTATGTGAAGCTGTGAGTGAGAAACCTACTCCATGGAAACCCCAGAAATTTGGAAAAGCTAGGAATATTGATCGTGTAAGGTAAACTGCAAGAAGCGAGGAAAGCTGGCCTAAGAGAGATGCTATGGAAACTACCAACAAGAGTGCCATAAGGGCGAAGCCACATGGAGTTCACAATTTGTCACAGATTGCTTCAAATGTTCCACATAGAACTATAGGACTCAATATTTGTTCTGCTGGATTTTGGACTTGTTTTGGACCCAATGGCTTGTATCTGCTTGTGAATACCTTTTGGAATGCCGATGCTTATCTTGTGCCTTTGAATGGTGGATATATTTAACTTTTCATTTGTATAGGGGCCTATAATTGAGAGTTTGCCTTGGATCTTGGAGCAGACTTGGAACTTGTACTTTTCACCAATGCTGAAACTGTTGGGACTTTGGCAATTCTTAGATTAAAGAATTGGAAATTCTATGGACTAAAATGTCTTTTGCAGAAAAGGATGTACATGAGGGTTTCCAGGAGTAGAATGTTATGGTTTATATCTAGTTGTCCCCACAAAGACTCATGTAAATCACGGGATTGTAAATCATGTGACTTGA
Organism: Myocastor coypus; assembly: GCA_004027025.1. NCBI lineage: Eukaryota > Metazoa > Chordata > Mammalia > Rodentia > Myocastoridae > Myocastor > Myocastor coypus. Next base: position 44,194 of record PVJA010010287.1, read on the forward strand.
AGGCCTGGGCCAGAGAGGCATGAACCCTTAAACTGACATCCCAACCTGTCACAGATCCTCCCCACCCACCCTGCCCCACCTGATGCCCTCTTTCAGAAGCATGGAGTGAATCACCCTGGGCACAGTGGCATAGAGTCTCAAGGTCTTGCTATGTAATTCAGGCTGTGAGCAACGAGAGAAAAGTAACTGATAAAATGTGCTTCCTGAAAAGTATTGCAGGAAGAAAATAAGGCCTGTATTACTTGTTATCATCATAAGGATTAAACTGAATGTCAGTATGGCAAAATCTTCATCACACTAGTAATTGTGATGACTTTGGCTATGAAACACAAATATGCCCCGGTGCATATTTCTTGGGACAGCTGTCTTAGCTCTTCCATGTGGAGAAAACTTATTAATGACACCTTTTGATTCATGACAACCATAAGTGGCTCCCAAAAACGTCCTACTCAATCATAGCCAAAGTCTCCTTCCAGCATGGCTTTGAATATGCATAGCATACAAGACAGTGTAGGTAATTGATGTCTTTGAGGAAATCCCTTCTTAATTTTCTCCTAGAAAGCCAGGGTGTTTCTTAGCAAAGAAAACTTCTGTAGAGATCCTGTGAGCTGAGTCTACCAGAGGGTAATGAACCTATTTATTTAAATCAATATACATTGATTTATGCTTGATGATTTCATTTTTCTATGCTTTGTCCCCCGACATGGTACCTTTGTTTTATTGCTTAAATTCACTGGATTGTTCCACAATGATATAATGACATAAACTCCTCTCAAATATATGTAGTCGTCTTTTTAGCTTGAGCATTCAACATTCAGATATTTAACAAAGTGACCTTGAGGGTCATCTTCCACATGACAGGAGGGCTTTGGGAGCTTTTTAACCTAATTCCTAAACCTTCCGCTACACATACTGCTATTATTTCTGACACTGTAAGACATGAAGAATTCTACAGTTAAGGTCCAATAACGTTATCACTGTCCACTAATTGTTGTCCTGAACCTTCAAAGTGAGACTGTTTCCAGGTAACTTCAATTGACGGACAGCAGGAAGACTAGTCAGTGCCGCACAATGATTCTGAACATGGCTGTGAGTGTATACATATGTATAGGTCCATACAGTATTATTTATTTTATGCTGCTATATCTATAATTTGTTTGTTTACATAAACTATATGATTTAATTTTACATTATATATATAAAGTGTTTACATATATATATATATATATATATATATAAAGTGTTACATTATATATATATATATATATATATATAAAGTGTTTATACACACAAACACAAATCTAAGATTCTTTGATTTTGTAAAAATTTATATAGTTGGGGAAGAAATACTGATTCTTCTAAATAATTGTAATCATCATTTCGCTCTGATCATTTTTCAAACTCCAATGGTTTCACCAGAAACTCAAGTTTTGCTCTTTTGAAGTAACATAAAAAAGTGGAAAATATCTAGATTTCTCTGGATGTCAGATTCAACCCCTACATTTCTTGGCAATGTGGCCCAGGGTGTGTTATATAATATAATTTCAGATTAGATTCCAAGTTATAGAAGCAAAAGTTGTGGTGACAATTTCAAGACGTTATGATGAACATGAGAAACACTTAGCCTCCAGTAGTACCTCACCTGCATCAAGGCTTCTTTCTTTGCAATGTTAAAGAAGGACTTTCTGCTTAGGCATGAGTATTCACGCATTTCTGGCTCTGTGAAATGCCTTGGAGACTTTTCTCTCAGAAGGCCTCAAGACCCTCCTCACAGCAAGGTGGAGAACAGAGGGAAATAGACTGAAAGGTGCTTTGGAAGTCAATGCTGTCTATAAATCTCCGTTATTATTTTTAAACAGATGGCTAAGCTTGTTATGGTCCACTGTGTCTCTTAAATCCTGAGTCCTGCTGGGATTTTAGCATAGATACTGATTAATGCACTGAGGAATTTTTTTGTTACTTTTTTTGTACTTCTCTTACTATATCACACTCCCGTTTCTTCCTTTTTTTGAATATCCAAGCAGGGTCCTTATTGCACACCGCAAGTAGAGCTCACTTCTGCATCTTGGGTTTCTCACCTTGGGAATAAGAGGACAGAAGAAACAGAGAAGTAAAACAAAACTCTCCGGCTAAGCCTGTATCAGCTTTCAGGCATCCAGGTTTCCCTTTCAGAAAGGACTGGCATCTCTGTTCTCATTTGATGGCCAGCACATGGTGGTCCTTTCAAAGATGGCTTACATACCCGCCCTCTCAGTGAGACGTTGGGAAACGCAGCCATCTGACACTTCGTACGTAGGCTGCATCCCTTTTCTTTCCCTCCTGTTGCTTCTTAGTGTCTCTCTTCTCCTTTGTCTGCTAAGTCTGTATGTTTTCCTTTTTCTGACTTAGACAGTGTCCTATCCACATTTTGTACAGGTGTACCTTTGTTCATCTCAGCTCTTTTCCTCCTTTATATCTTGTTCTTCTTTTTTTTCTTCTTTATTTCTTCCACAAATACACTTTTTTATTTTCTTTTAAAAAGAGAACACAAATTAAAGTTAAAACAGAAAATGCAAGTGATTTCCCTTAGCAAAGTAGTATGAATTTCACAGTATTTCTTGTAATGCATATTGTTGTCTTCTAATCAGTTATTCATATTGCCAAATATATGACATAAATTTGAAAGAAGAAAGAAAAAAATGTATCAGAAATTAAGAAGAGAAAAAATACAAGCAATTAAAAAAGAGACAAAACAAATTAAAATGTTAGCTGCTTCTTTCCATAGACCAGCAGAAATGCATAGTACAGTTGCCCAAACCATCCTGCTTATATACATAGATAAATGTCTTTTCCCAACTCCTTCTCCTGTTCTTTTTATTAACTCAGTAACTCTTTCCTTTTGGATAAGTTCATTTCTTTTCCCCAGTGTCTATTGTACTTTTCAGATTCCATTTTTTTCTTTCAGGTTCTTATGCTAGGGAGACAATACGATGTCTGCACATGCAAGTCTGATTTATTTCACTTAAGAGTATCTTTTGAAGTTGTATCCATTTACCAACAAAATCTCTAAATTTATCCTATTTTCTAGCTGAATAATCACTACATTCCTTTCACTATGGTCTTAGTCACTTTCCTATTTCTAGGATATGATGCCCAACACATACGGTGTAAGTGATGGAGGGCTTATTCATGTTGGTCACAGCTTTAGCCTATAATCTGCTGGCTTCAAAACAGATGGAAGCAAGAAGGGAGAGGGACGTGCTGGAGAGATGTGGAGGGACGCAGTGGAGGAAAAGATGCTTAACTCATGGTAGCCAGGAAATACAGGAGAAGCAAGGGACAAGAGTGCTCTCTTCCAGGTCACACTCCACTGACTACTTCTAGTGAGGCCCCCTGTCCTGAGAGCAGACTTAGGTGCTGACCTCATCCACAGGTGATGATGTGTGTAGTACCCCGTGGCTCACTCACCTTCTCCACACATAAGATTTGGGAAGACAGGAGGAGCATTTTATATATAGTCCATAATGCAAACTTTTGTTTAGTTATATGAAAATAATTTCAGGTACACTAAGGAAATGCTGTCAGACTGCACCCATGGGACACTGATTATGTTATAGGTACCGAGCTGGGAGACAGAAGTGACAGAATCAGACTCCCCTGCCCTCCTCAGACTCACCTAGAGACAGATAAGTGCTTGGCATAATTGTCTGTGCAGTACAGAAAAGGAATGTGATTCAGTTAAAAAAAGGAAGAGAGACAGCTGCAGACGACATAATCTGAGCCCAGACAACTCAGATGCTCATAAGCCATTGCCATGGAAACTTAAGTTCACACAACTCCTCATTTCCTTCTTGTTTTATTTTTGTATGTTTCCTGGACTTTGCAGTGGCTTTTGTTCTTCCTGTTAGTGGCCATCTAGTTACACTCAGTGTAGTTGAAAAAGTCCAGTAGGTGGCAAAAGCCTTCTCTGATGTCCAGTGGGCTCCTGTTCAGTCTCCTGAGGCACAGCCAAGAGGTTGTTTATTGGCCCTCAGGGAAGATGTTGTCCAAGAGAAACACTTTGGCAAAAATATTGAGCAAAGTCAAAGGAATTGCTTTACTGATAGCAAGCAAGTTATGCTTGTTGAAGTCATTAATTATAATATAGAACAACTTATTGACAGAAAATGCATAGAGTAGAAAGGGCTTAAACACTATTTCCAAGGTGTAAGCCTGCTGCAGCTAAACCTTATTTCTTTCATGGGAAACCTGAGTCTACTCATGTATAGCACACTAATAACATTTTCCTGGGTATTTCCTTTGGAAAATGTTAATGATTTTTTCTTTATTGTGCCTGGATCACTTTGAAGTCCTTGGAAAAGAAAGAAAGAAGAAAGAAAGAAAGAAAGAAAGAAAGAAAGAAAGAAAGAAAGAAAGAAAGAAAGAGAGAAAGAAAGAAAGAAAGAAAGAAAGGAAAAATAAGAGAAGGACCTGTTGCTTTGATCTTTATGTTCCAGAGAACACAGACAAAGAAACATTGTGCACTCTAAAAAATACATGAGGAGGAAAGGATGGGAAGATCAATATATGAATCATTTAACACAATATCCTACATAAAGCAGGTGCCCAAGAAACTGCTGCAATTATTTCTCTGATTGGTGATGCTGACCTCCAGTATGCTGATGAGTTAGAAAATGACCGGCCACAGTGCATGTCAGGTACTTACCCAGGTGGGGGTGGAAGTAGAATTAAAACAGTTGTGAGGAACATCTGGAGGAGAGAGCTTATGGGGATGCTACAAAATTGCTAACTCTTTCCTCTGTTAGAGAACTTCTAGTGCAAGGGTGAGACAGTCACCTGGCTTAGAGTATCACATGAAGAGAACACTGTCACCTCCTTTTGACATGCTATTTGTGGTCCCAGACTATGTTTTACACCTGCTTCAAAAGACTCAGTGCAGGAATGGAGCCCAGATGACTTGCATGTGGAAGAGAGAGAGAAGCCTGGCTCTGACCCCACTCAGGCCAACATGCAGTTCCCTTCTTATTGGAATGTTTTCCCCCTTCCTTTCATGTTGAACCGCGTGCTTATGCTACTTTGTGCATACAGAGATTTTGTATATGCTACTGTGCCCATCATTTTTCACCCTATAATTTAACTTGATTTTTCAAAGCAAATTCATTGTTCTTTCCTATTCCTCTCACTGAACATTCAATGCCAGTTTTACAGCTGTCATTTGCAATTATTAATTCTTTCTTTCAGCTCCGAGCATACATCAGAATGTCTCAGAGTGGGGAGGGCGTTAGGGTTGAGGTGTGGTGCACACAGAAAAAAGAGCAAACAATGATACTAAATGTTTGGCACACACAGAAACCAGTAAGTAGAGCTAAGTAAGATGTGCTGACAGCAACAGCACAGAAAGTGGAAACACCGCAGGCTTCTTGGCCTTTTGAATTTGGCTATGTTTGCACCGCAGATCAAATGGGTGACTCTGTCCAAAGAGCTTAGATTTTATTCTCAACCCTTCTCCATCTTTTACCTCATTCTCTAATAATTTCCAGGTCCCATGTTTTCTCTTTCAACAGTATTGTATTACCTTGCCCTGCATTTTCACTCTTCTTTTGTTTGTTCTTTTTATTCTATCTATTGATTATAAGTGCTATTTTAAATATATTTATACATTATTTTCATGGTTTCCCCGGAAAGTGCTCTAGTTTCTGAGCCTGGATAAACTGTTTCTTGGTGAGGCAGATTAAAACAGCTGCTGAGCTATACATTCTGTTAGTTGACCCCGCTTGATAGGGCTCTGTCCCCTTGGAGGAACGTCATTCACTTCCCTGCTTTCCACAGCCAGTCCCCGGTACCAGGCTTGGACTTTGCAGCTCTAGTTGGAGCATTTCTAAAGACGTGACTTTGTACTGTAGACCTACACAGGAGAACAGAGCTGAGTGAGTATGCTATCTGCAGGCTGGAGAGCTAAGAGTCTAGTGCTTGGCCCAGGAAGCTGAAGACGCCAGGGCAATAGAGAACAGCGCTGCAGCCCTGGGCCTGAGTGAATGCTTGCAAGTCCTTGTAGAGTGTCAGCTGTGAATTCCCATTGAAAGACAAAATAATGTGGAATAGTCTGAGCACAGGAATTAGTAACAAAGAGAGCCCATTCAGAAAGAGTTAACATGGGCTCACCAGCGTTCCCCTCTTTGCATGTCTGAATCTACCCATCTCCAAGCTCAGTGGATTCTGGTTTTACATCCATGACGTGTCCCCTCCACTTAGTTTGCTGGCTCGCAGGATGGTCTTCTCCAAGGCCAACCTTGCAGACTCGAGCAGAATTGTATTTCACTAATTTCTAGATACTCTTTGCTTCAGACAGTTTGACAAGCAGCCTAACCATCATTATCTTTGAAAGTGATGTGTACTATGCAAACACAAGAGCAACGTCTTTATTTCAAAATGTTTGAAAAAGCTATATCAAAGCCATTTACCACAATGTTTGCTGGAGACAGGGAGCGGATCACTCTGCCTGATGTGGAAGATTTGAACCAATGTTTATTTGGATCTTAGTGAAAATGGGGCTTCCTGGTTGCCCAAATAATGAATAAATTCTTCAGCATGCTTTATGCCAGCCCCACGGTGATCATGGATGAGGTTTCTAATCTCTAGATCCACGAGGAGAACATGAATAGGCACAAGGCTTTATCCTTCCTTCATGGAATATCAAGAGCTAAATTTATGGCCAGCTGAGCACAGAATAATTGTACAGTAGCATCCACAAAATATTTTTAAACTGCTTGTTTTTCTTCGTATATATATATATATATATATATATATATATATATATACATATATATATCTATATGTACTATACAGAGGATGTAATATATATATATATATATATATATATATATATATATATATATTACATCCTATGTTCCAGTCTTCTGATTAAGAGAATGTGGCCTAACTCCATATTTTGGATTGATGCTTTCATTTTTTTCTCTTAATCTGAGAATACTCAAAAGACTATCTATCTATCTATCTATCTATCTATCTATCTATCTATCTATTTATCTATCATCTACCTATCTACCTATATATTTATTTTTCTGTGTCAAGAATCATACCCAGGATCCTATACTTAGCAGGCAGGCACTGTGCTGCTGAGCTGTATCCCTTGGACCTCAAGTACTCTGCTCATTAGTCTTATTAATACACTACCTAGTTTCTGTTGTTAGTCTTGGTCTTGCCTGCATAAACTGAGCTCAGCACTGAAGTTTCCCAGATTACAGGAAGCTCTTTTGCTTATTCTTGTCCAATGGATGCAATTTGAAAATGTACATTCCTGTGCTACAGACTTTTCCTAAGTAGGTTATGCCTTTATTTGGGAGCAAAGCTAAATGGTTCTGGGGACTTTGCAAATATGAGAACTCAAAATTTCCACGTTTAAAAAAATTTCCAAACTCAGTAGTGTATATTTATGAAAATAATCCATAAGACAAACAGTTAATAGGAATTCACCAGGTTTTAAATAAAGGGTTTTCTTCATGTGAATCTAATGAGGAAGTTGTCTATCTTGTAGGGGATTTTAGCTGCAATCCATTCCTCCACTGTTGAGATCCACAATACAAAACAACTTCTATGAGCCATTGTACCACATCATAAACTTTAATTTTTTTCTCTTTATCTGTCACATAGAAGAGAACAAAGTTCTGTTTTTTTTAACCCCCAAGCAATCTGTTAATATTATAAGGCCAAAGGACCTGAAATAAATGAGTTATAATAAAAAGGAGTCCTTTGAGGTAGTTTCACTACTGAGGATATGCTGCTTAGCTGGTGAAGGGTCTCTTAGGACATGAGAAGAGAGACAAGGACCACTCCTTGGGCCTGGCAGGGTGCTCAACCTGCAGCACACATGTCATTATGCTTTTGTTTTAAGATGAAAGATTTCGGTTTTTCCTAAACTAAAAGCTCAGGATTCTTCATTTACAACATTGGCATTTCGTAATAAAGAAAAGTGGGTTCAATGTTACAGTCTTGCACTAGGTGTCTGAAAGCTTTGCCACTGCTGGTGTAGGACCTCTTGATTATCCGTTAGACAACATGCTTGCTTCATTTGGCTTTTCCTTCTCGTTTCAAGTAATTCTAAAACAAATACCATTAACATACAGAAGAACATTCCGGAGCCCTTGGATCTCACAGTAATACTGAATCACAATAAAAAGCTCTAAACATTTATTTTTCTGGAAAAGGAAAATATAGTGCCACAGGATGTCTCAGTGGACTAAGTGTGTGCTTAGGCAAGTGCAGGGACAGGCTTCAGTTCCCAGTGCCATATGTTGCTCTGGCCCCCACCCTGGGCACACTGAGCCTGCCATGGAGACCTAGCATGTTGGCCTGTGCCTGTAATCCCAGAGCCGGGAAGGCTGAAAGCAGGAGGATCACTATGAGTTCTGGCTGTGTAGTGAGACCCTGTACCAAATGCATAAAATGAAAAAAAAAATGATAACAAAATAATAGAAGAATAGCTATTGCCAATGCATTGTATAAGTAGCTACTCAGGGTAGGATATGGATATAAAACTTTCCCCAATTAATATTAGCATGAACCTTTGTTTCCATAAACTGAGAAACAGTAATAGCACAGCTACATTGCATTATTTTTTCATACTACCCTAAATTTACTCAATCTTATCTAAACTTAATATCAAGGTCACTACTTAGAGGACAGGAGTATAGCTCAGTGGCAGACTCTTTGCCTATTATGCAGAAGCCATGTACGCCAGTAAACAGCACTATTTGGAAGCTTGGCAGATGGTCATATATAAAAAGTAGTTTATTTGGATATTTGTGTAAAAATATTTTAAATGTATTTTATTGCTTTTCATAAGACCTTGGGCCAAAATGGTCTCCTGTCTTATGTGAGAGAACTGAGAACCAACTGCACAAAAGGGCACAAAAGAAACTGCATCATAAATTATTGTGAAATAAATGATTGAAATACACTCTCATTGCTAAAATCCTTGCCATTTTCAGGCCTCAGGAGCTCATTTCATGTCACTTAGTCATAGCTGCCCCAAATATTCTAAAAGACAAACAAAAGCATGATGTGAAACATAATACAGTGTGTCCTGCATATAAATGTGTACGCACACACACACACACACACACACACACACACACATCCACACACACACGCACACACACATCCACACACACACGCACACACACAGAGTTGGTTCTGCCGCTGACAATGGAGATGATATCGTGGTAATCTTCATCGCAAAAGAGTCCGGATTTCCAGTTCCTATGACCTCATCCTCAAAATAATTAAATATGATTGGCAAAAGCGTTGATGTCCTCACCTTCCCATCTCCACAGTCCATCTACAACATAACTGACGCTCTTAGGAGCACAAAAGCTACTTTAGCTCCCTTCCACTAACTAGATTTTAGTTGAAATTTTTCTGATATCGCTGAATCAGGAAATGGATTTTCTTATAACTGGCAGAGAGGAGAATATAAGCCATGGGAAAAAGATAAGGAAATTTTATTTAGCTGTATCTGACCTGTTTTATTACCTAACAAGGCACAATGAGTCTAATCTCTGCAAATCCTTTGCCTTTATTCTTTAAATTGCAGCAGGCATAAAATTGCTTCCATTTGTCTCTGTACACACACACACACACACACACACACACACACACACCACCACACCACACCACACCACACCATCAGGTAATCTGAACCACAGAGGGAATATGAAAAGTATAACTGTTTGCTTTGCTATGATATTTCCTCCACATCCAACTGATACCAAAACCTTTATTAACTTTTGAACTCAAAACTGTTCAATTCTCAGCTAGATTAGTATGATGAGCTGTAAGAGGCTTAAATCAACAACCTCCAACATTGCCAGTTTCACCAGCAGCCCACTGCAATTATGGAACATTGGGCTATGTATACAACTACATCCTCTCAGTTAAAAGAGAAGAAATATTTTCTTTTTTCCTTTCTTTGCCAAAGTTGATTAGAAAATTTATCATGTCCACACCATGTGCTCTGTAAAACTATGAGGACAACAATATGCAATGTGTCAATTATTGTAAATGTACTACTAACGTGTTTGAAACTATAATATTATTATTTTTATTAAAAGTAATAAAAATAAATTTAACTATTTTAAAAAAAGAAAAACTGTTCAGTCTTCACTTTGAATAGAAAGGAACAAATAGCTCACCCATTTATTTATTTATTTAATATTTTAAAAATGTATTTGGGTGTTACAGGGTGTCAGCACTGAGCATGAACTCATAGGGATCCTTTTGTTTTCCCTGGTGCTGGGTTTACAGGTATGCGCCACCAAGCCTGATCTCAGTGGTTGGCTCAACTTGCCCAGGTTTGGGGCCTGCTTGGCACGTGGTACAGTGGATCAAATCACAGTCCTGGGGGTTGTTTAAGCTAGTCTAAGCAGGCACTTTAGTCCACTGAGCTATCTTGTCAGCTCCTTGTCCTTCCTTTTAATTCATGACTTTACAGCCATGGTAGAAAGTATAGGGAATTATGAAAATACTCTTAGGTGAGCTAAGATGTGTCTTAAAATTAATGCCAATGATGAATGAAAACTAAAGTTCATTCAAAAATTATTAATTAATACATAACCATACACATTCCAGCTGCCCATGATGAGTGTAATAGCTTATAGTGCAAACATGTGCTAATAAATATTAATACAAATAAAAATAAACTTTATTGAAAGAATTGAACTTCTTGACTCAGAGGCAAAGAAAAAAAATTCTAATTGTAAGCAAGCCTTAAAGCATGAGCTGGGCCCAAATTTCCACTAGTAATGGACTGGAGTCAGTCCACAGAGCTGGGGCCAGCCTTTCCCTAGGGCCCTGCTGCATGGAGCATGAGCCTGAAGGACGTGGCACATGTCCAGCATGGCAGCCACACACACCGCTCACTTGTTCTTATGAAAACGGTGACCTGAAACATTTTTGGAGCTGGAATAGTGAAGTCTCCAACAGTTATTGCTGCACTGTCTATTTCAGTAATTCTATCAGTTTTCATTTCATACTATGCCTTCCTTGTTGAGCACATGTGTATTTCTGTTGTTAGACTTTTGTAAATATTGACAGTTACATATGTATATATTTTTTCTCATCTGTAGGAATATTTTTTTCCTCTGTTGTACTTTTTCTCATAACAATTTTTTTTTTTTTGTCTTTTTGAAACAGGGTCTCACTATGCAGTTGAGGCTGGCCTTGAGCTCACTTTTGTAGCCCAAGGTAGTCTCGAACTCGCAGCAATCCTCCTGCCTCAGCCTCCCAAGTGCTGGGATTACAGGCGTGAGCCACCACGCCCCGCTCTCTCATAACAATTTTAATGTTCCATTCACTTACCATTTGCATGGAGCATTTTCCTACCTTTTTTTCTATGTTTTTGAGTCCAGATTATTTTAAATCGCATGCAGAGTCAAATCGGGTCTGACTTTCCCATCCCTTTCATTTACTCTAGCATGCTCTGAACTTTACATGGCGTAACTAATGTGCTCTTCTACAATGCAGCCATTTTAGCGTGGAGCTGAGGTCTGTCGTTTCACGGCTCCGGGCCGTGGCATGTCCTTCGTTCCTGCTGCTTGCTGCTCTTCTCTTGCATGGCACCTTCTCTTGCACTGAAGACTTTGCCTCTTGCATTATTGTCATTGCCTTGTCATCTGTTCCATTTTGTGTGTACTTTTTTCAGCATTTTTCCTAATGGTTGCCATGGCTATTGCAGTTATATATTAATAATGATGTGGTTTGCATATCAACTTAATTTTAAAAGTATAAGAATATTTTGTTTCCACATTACAAATATTTCTTTCACATTCTGTTACACTTATTTTTCTAAATTATACTCAATCCCAATATCAGTGGATTGATAGTCATCAATCAATACCACTAATCAGTAACACCTGACCTAAACATATCCCAGCAAGGGTTGGAAAAGCCGGAGTTCTGCCTTATTCTTTAGCTCTCAGGTGAACCCGAGCTGAGTGTAGGGTGCAAACTATCCTGAGCACTGTGTGCAGGGGCCGGAACCCCACCCCTAGGACTAGATGGATGGCACGCGAAGCCCAGGTCTCATGAGTTGTGCAGCCTCAGGCAAGTCATGGCACATTTCTGAACCTGATGCTTTCTTTTCTGAGATGAGAAGCATGGAATATACTGAATGCATTGCCTTTAGGCCTTGTGACTGTAATCTAAGTAATATATTTTGAGTGACAATTAAAATAATTCTGGGAATGTTTTAATACGAACTAAAACATGCTGCTTTGTTTCTTGCCGTCAAGATTTGTGAGAATGTAACACTTTCTGTAATTCTAAAATTTCAGTTTTGAGGAATCTAGGAATTTCGTTGACATTTGCCTCCTTCATTTCTTTCAGAGTTTTGCTACTTCTAACTTCTACTGCTTTGTTGTTATTTTATTTATTTATTTATTTATTTATTTATTTATTTATTTTTTCCTGTCTCAGGGTTGGAATCTGAAACTTTGTGTGTTGTGTACAGTAATCAGGAACTCTACCAGGGGCCAGCAAGATAGCTCAGGGGACTAAAGCACTTGCTTAAACAAGTGCAGGGACCACAGTTCAATTCCCAGCCCTTCATGCCTTGCCAGCCCTGCCCCCAGGGTGGGCTGAGCCAACCAAAGTCTGGTCATCGTGACTCACACTGGTAACCCCCATGCTAGAGAGGCAAGAGGATCACCATGAGTCCAAGCTGCACAGTGAGAACCTGTTATAGTTTATGTCTGGTTGTCCCCACAAAGCCTCATGCAATCATGGGGTGGGGACTTCTATAGATTGAAACTTGACTCATGAGTCACTGGGATTACATGTTTTACATACTGATGAGATTATTGGTCTGAGTACTACTGAGAATTACAGGTGTGGCCTGAGGTGGATAAGCTAAGGCAGATGCCCTGATGTAATTTAAAGCGAGACAGAGAGACAGACTAGAGCTGCTGCCCTGTTTGGTTGGCTGCCTCTGTTGCTGTTCTGGTGCCATGAACAGGATGCTTTCTGCCCTGTTCCACTCAGCCTTGGGCCAGCTGAATATGGACTAAAACTTCCAGGAACGGAGCTAAATAAACCTTTCCTTCCTTCATTTTGAGTGTCAAGTATTAGTCTCAGCAATGAGTAAAAAGTAACTAAGACACTAAGACAGGTCCTGAAACAACGTAGTTTTTTTTTTTTTTTTTTTTTTTTTTTTTGAGTGTTACTAAAGAGCTGCACCTCCTTCACCCCAGGTCCTGTTTTCTGAGTAGCAATCAATTGCTAGTATTTTTTTTTTTTTTTGAAGATCCTTCAAATGTAAAGAATTACATTATGTTACTTTTCACTGTAGATTCTCTTTTGACCTGTAAACATTTCTCTATCATATGTCAAGCTAGAGACCTCTCTCAGTCTATTCTGCTCATGGTCAAGGCTATAGTAAACAGTCATGTAGAAGTATGTTTATCACATTCAGGAAGATTTCATTAATTCTACTGGTTCTTCAAGTCTGTCTGTCTGTCTGTCTGTCTGTCTGTCTGTCTCTCTCTCTCTCTCTCTCTCTCTCTCTCTGTCTGCTCTGCATCTCTCTGTCAGGGAGTCCTTTGCTATGCACATTTTTCACCTGAGAGTTCCTTTGGATGATTTATATATATATATATATATATATATATATATATATATATATATATATATAT